>JAFIRS010004257.1:0-93874 GCA_018342105.1 Gonioctena quinquepunctata | reverse complement strand
TCACAGCTCCCCCCACCTCCCACTCTCAATCACACACTCCCATACACAACATGGCTGCCACCATTCCGACCAATCACAGGCCACTCATCCCCCCCACCTTTTTCCCTACCCCACATACAACCACCATCCCCCACCTCTCTCATGAAACCGCCATTTTGTGGTGGTGGTGCGGGACCATGTGGCGAGAGTAACCGGAGAGCGTGTGGAGCTATGTCGGTTCTGGCTCACCTGAGGGTGAGCCAGAATCGGCATAGCATATCTACTCACTGTATAGTTTGCAGACTATGTAACTGATCATTGGATTTAAGAAGAATCTATGTATTTTTTCCACATATTTCGGCTTTCGATTTTATGGCGGTTTTAACAATATTTCAAAATGAGTTTATATTAAATGTTAGAGTACCAATGTTCCTTCAAAATCAAGAAATGTGCATACTCTAAGAAGAAAATGCTTTTCGGAGAATCTTTTACCAGACCTCAAGGACAATAAAATCAGTACCCTTAAATTTTGTGAAAACTGTTCCCACATATGTTGTGCTGGAATAAAATGAGTTAATTTTATGTATTTTTTCCTAATGAGATATAAATAAATTTCTGTACCGTAATAAAATGTGTCCAGTTCAATTATGTGTATTCGGGTAGTTTCTTGTGTTTTCATGCCCAAAAATTCTCATTACCTGGCAGATGTGACCAGACGTATCGCCCATATAGCAATTCAAGTGCGCTGCGCGAAAGTTATGGATCTCTGCTCTACCCCCACTACTCAGCCGCTTTCACGCGCTCGCCCGTTTTCCATCATGTTTGCAAGTATTTCTAACCTATTTCGCTGCATTTCAACGCCAAATGAGAAAAAATATTTTGTAATACTATAATTCTACATGCAACATGTTTTTAAAAAATTCAAATTGGACCATCTAAGACGCATCCAGGCTTGCCTCAATAAAGTGCATTGAAAAATTCAAATTTCAACTATAATAGTTATTTATGTAATAAGGATCATGAAGACGATCATTATGGTACAAGTCGAGAATGTTATTGGGCGAGGCGTAGCCGAGTCCGATAACACGACGTATGCCATAATGATTGTTTATGATTCGTATTACATACAAAATTTTATCTGATGGCATTTATATCAATACATTTTTGAAAAATTAAAAACTGCATTTTTGACATGTCACAATGACAACTATTTTTAAAGGATTATGTGTAGTTTCAAATATTATTAGGTTAGTGAGCTGTGCTGTACAACATCAGGTTGTAACAGCAATATTTATTTATCTGCTGTCAAACACAATTGTCACGTACAATCGAATATAATTTAAATAATAATGAGTGATTCTGAAACTGGTAGTTTACCTTCTGATTTGGAAGAAATGACGCGAAATATCGTGGACTCCCTTTTGCCGGAAAAAATCAAGGAGTGTATATGAAAAAGCGTTTATAGAAAATTGTAGTAATTGCTCTTTTACCATTTATAATAAATAGTTTTGTACATATTTATGCATTTTGAATAAACTTTTTTGATCTCACCATCACATGTTTTTCATATAGAATTTCATTATGGTACTTAGTACCATAATGAATTCATTATGGGACTTAGAACCATAATGAGCTTCCTTATGTCATCAAAATTGAGTGACATAACGTTGTCATTATGACATGCCATCAGATAAAAAACTAATGATCACAGCGCCTGAATTTTCTACACATAAAGTACATATCAATCAATACTATGTCGTGAAGAGCCTGCACTACAACTTGAAAACTGGTGCTGTTATGAATTTTTTAAAAACGCTGATTTTTCCGGTTATTCAGTTTTTCTCCGTTACTAATAATACCATCGAGGGCTCCTTGTGATTTTCTACAATTCGTCCATTGAGAACATCGGAATTGATTCAGTAGTTTTCATGATACAAGCGAAAAACGAAAATATATCACGATTCTTTGCTGTTGAATATTTATAACAAATATCTGAAGAATTATATTCAAGTATTTGGAAACGAATATTTTGATTACGATTTGTTTGTTGGCGACATCAATATTGATATAAAACTGAACAATGAAATAACCAATGAATATCTTGATCTGATGGGAGAATTTGATTTCATATCAATGATGAACTCTTCCACAAGAATTCATAATAACTCAAAATCCTGTCTTGATCATATATTCCTGAAAACCAAACATAATATTGAAGAATGTTTTCCCATAGTTCTCAAAACTTGTATAACTGATCCCTTTCCAGTAATAATAAAAATACCTTTCAAGAAAATTGCTCCAGAAACAACCAGTTCAGTTAATATATATAAAAAGTATACAGATAATGAAAAACTGCGAGACAAAATTCAGAATATAGATTGGACACCTACATATAATGCTTACAACGTAAGTGTAGGAACGAAACTTTTTGTAGATCAAATAATAAAAGTAATAGATGAATGTACTGTAAATTAGTCATTAAGAAAAAAAGAGACAGATATGGATTTCTAGTAGTTTCATAAAAAGTATAAGAGAAAAAGAGAGACTTCACAAACTTCCACAAAAAAATCTACAAAATAAAAGTTTGAAAGTCAGGTTTCTAAATAACAGAAACAAACTGAGGGTGTTACTCAGAATTACGAAAAAACAATACTTCAGCGATAAAATTGCACAATGTGATGGCAATTCAAAACAACTCTGGAACGTAATAAATGAAATAAGTGATAATGAAAGAAAGCAAACTATAATAAATGAAATAAAACTTGGAGATGATACCGTTGTAACAGATAGTACTATCATGTGCAACGAATTTATCAAATATTATGCGAACTTAGGGGAGAATCTTGCTAGTAAAATCACAAAACCTTCAACTAGTATATCCTGGGATATTAATGAAAATAATATGTTCATGGAACAACGAATAAATATGAAGTAGAGAGAATCATAAAAACTTTGAAAAATAATAAGGCTCTGGGAATGGATGAGTTGAGAGCAGAAACCTTGCTTATTATATATCTGAACCGCTAGCTCACCTCATCAATCAGAGTATCTCAACGGGAGAATGGCCCACAACTCTTAAAGAAGCAATCATAAAAACTTTGTTCAAATGTGGAGATAGAATTGAAATGGTAAATTACAGGCCCGTATCGCTTATTTCAAATATAACAAAGATCTTCAAAAAAACTATTAAAGTTAGACTAGATAAATATCTGATTGATAAAAAAATTATTTCAAGTAGGCAGTTCGGATTTCAACGGAACAAATCTACCGAGGATGCGATTTGGTTCCTTGTATCTAAAATATATGAAGCTCTAGAAAAAGCAAGCCAACTATGTGCGTTTTTTTAGATTTAGCAAAAGTTTTCGATACTGTGAGCCACCCACAGTTACTGGAAGCCTTAGAAGACATTGGTATCAGGGGG
This sequence comes from Gonioctena quinquepunctata, assembly GCA_018342105.1. Classification (NCBI taxonomy): domain Eukaryota; kingdom Metazoa; phylum Arthropoda; class Insecta; order Coleoptera; family Chrysomelidae; genus Gonioctena; species Gonioctena quinquepunctata. Next base: position 90,474 of record JAFIRS010004257.1, on the reverse strand, counting down.
AATGTGCTGAATCTGATGGAAAGTTACATATCTAATAGACACCAATATGTCAAAATAAAAAATTGCGTGAGTATTGTATCCCAAGTTAAGTTTGGAGTCCCACAAGGAACCACACTGGGACCCATGTTATTCACCATTTACATGAACAATCTACTCAAATTAGATAGTTGTGGGCGGATAATTGGTTTCGCTGACGATACAGCAATTTTTTATCAAGCTGGTAATTGGGTAGAACTCAAATATTTGGCAGACAATTATCTGAAAACAGTCAAAAATTGGATAGATAACAATTTATTGACTATAAATTTTGATAAAACTAAATATATTACATTCACATGCATTGATAGAAACTTGCCAGACTATGATATACTGAAAATTGATAACCGCTATGAAATCCAAAGAAAAAAATATTTGGGCATAATCATAGATACACATCTGAGATGGGATAAACATATAGAAACTATCACCAGAAATCTTAGATGTTTGATGTATAAATTCAAACTTCTGAGAACGATACTAGATCTGAATGAACTAAAAACAGTATATCATGCACTGGTAGGTTCTCGATTGAACTATGGTATCATAGGGAGGGGCGGAGCGATGAATTCACACCTAAAAAAAATTTACAATATTCAAATAAAATCCTCAAAATAATTCTGATGAGGCCATCTGATGAGGTTTACAATGAAGCCCAGGTGATTGACATAAAACAATCGTTTTACCGCTCCATCGTGGTTCACCAATTCAAAAACAAAACGGAACTTCAATATATCACCCATAACCATAATACGAGGAGATATAATACCTCGTACAAGACACCATTCTCAGCAAAAACCGTTGGCCAACGCAGTTTTGCCTATTTAGCACCTAGAATGTATCAAATTCTACCAGAAAACCTAACAAAAATTCAAAATATCCAGCAATTCAAGAAAAAACTCAATGGATTCATCTCAAACTATCCAAGACATGAACTCATCAAAATGATAGATATGCAGCTTTAAAAATCATTTTCTAAATCATTTTTAAAATTTATCTTAGTTCTATCCTAGCTTTAACCTAGTTTTAAATGTACATTTTAATCAACTTTCATTTATACATCTTATCTACATATTTTATTCATATTTTTTATCTATACACATTTTGCATATATATTTCATCTATACATTTCATCTTCACTTTTTATCTTCACACAACTCACCTATATATTTTATTTTTATACTTAATTTCTATCTTTTATTCATATACATTCTAACGATGAATTTCATACTTACAATTCATCTATATGTTATTTATATATATATATATATATTTTTTGGGATTTCCTGTTGAATATTGAGACCGGACAGGTCTCGATATAATTATAATTATATTTAATGAATAAACATAAACAAAATCTCATATTACATGAAAAACAAATAAAGCGTTATGTCTCACATACAGGCTTGATGCCTTAGTGAGTTTGCGGTTTATTGAATGTAAGCCATATGTGAAAAAAAATATGTATTCAATAAACTATTTATTATTATTAATTAAGTAATGATAGGTGCGAGTAGGAAACATAGCAGGATATAACTACGGATCGTCTTTCGTATGATGGCACAGTCAGTTTCTTGGTACTATTTTCATAATGAAAAAATTCCTAATGATTGGCCTAACCCTGAGAATTATATCGACTACCAATAATTCTCCACAAAAAATATCTTTGAGTAAATAATTACGTGTGATTTTTAGATAAAAATTATGGAGCCTAATCGGATCTTTCACATCGCGAGATATTTTTCCAAAACAAGCGTTTGAAAGTCATATTCTGGAATTTATAACTATTCATTACATTATGCACTCATTTTAATGTTGTTATCAAGTCGCATTTAAAGAGTTATGATAATCTCATCAATTCATTTTTGGGTCATTATATTAATATCATTGAAAGACTGGAAATATTATTCATACGCTGGTGGCAATCGTAAAAAATTTATTCAACTGCCACTATCGGGGTTTTTACGTCCCTATGAATATTCTTATTTATGACGCACCATGATGCATTGATGATATTCCTCATACTTCAGTCATTTGGTGCTCAAAACGGAGGTTACCTGGAAAATTTTCCGGGAGTTTTGAAAACTAGTGTTTTTATAGATTTCGACGTGCTCTTTCCCAATTTTCACTTTGCCACCTCGTATCTTTGCCGCTCGCGGAATAAAGGCTCCCAAAAACAGTTTTTTTGTTTCTCCTCCCTACAACGGCAACTTTGGGAATTTAAAAAAAATCGTAAAATGCTACTTCAACTAATTTGTCCGTTAAGTGTCGTCATGTCAATACTTCACGAACTGAAATGTATTCATTGATAAAACAATAACTGAACATCAACGGGTGTTTATAAATACTATAAAAACTATGAACCGCAGAAAAGCTAGGAATTTTGATTTTTCCAGAATAAAATTGTCAATGGTTATTGTTGCGGTAGGTACAAACATGATGACTTCTACACTTTCTTTCTCCGAACAATCGCAAACAAAATGATAGTAAATTCAAACAAGATATGAACCACTTGAAATAATATAAGAATAATGGTTAAGTTTGGGTTCAAATCAATTTCACATTTTCACACCTAAACCTACATACATTTATTTGATGATAACAATTTATATTCAATTTATTCGAAATGTCACTTACTATTCAGGATTACCACGAAGTGGGCGACATCTAGCATTCAAGATTCGAATGTCAAACTAGGGGAAAACATAAGTCTGGTGTATACTGAACACAATTCCATTTTTTTTTCAAATTTAGAGTATATTTCAGAATGGTTGGCATATTTACTCACAAGTTTATTGAATTCAACGATCTATATCCCCATGATACGTTAGTATAGTTGGATCCTGATAAACACAATTAGAGAACATAACAAACGAAAATGTTATTGACTCGTTGACATATTTGACACGAAGGTAATAAAAAACATAATTCGATATTTCACAGTGCCTTCTGCCTGTGTTGCCTACAAATATATTTGCGTATTGATAGCAGAAATAGGATCACAGTTCCTATTCGAAACATTCTTTGGAAAGCTTATACAAAAAAAATTTTGTATGCAACACGTACGCAAATGGCTTTCGCGTACTCATCTCCATATTACGGACTCGGCTAGGCCTCATCCGTAAACATTACGATTCGTCCGCGAAAGCCTCATTTTGCGTTCTTGTTACATAAACTACTATTACGCTAATATTTCATTTTCGACTCATTTTACAATGGAAATAGTAATGAAATTAATTAAACTAGAGAAAATTACCTTCAATTAATATATTTTTTTTGTTAAAATGAATAGCATTAGCGTTCGAGTGTTGCAAACCAACACACATCCACCTATATCATCACTACATTTCCAACGGCATCACACAAACTGCAGCAAGGTGATAAGTGTTCTGTTATTCCACGATATTTCAATCTCTAATTCAGGGACGGGAGGTTTTCATTCGATAAATATCTGAGATGTTTTCCGTTTTCCATTTGATCGTCTAAAAGTGGACAGTAAAAGTAATACCAAGTTTCGTGGGACGGTGTTGAACCGGCGATGAAAAGCAAATAGTGAGTTAAACTGCGAGTTCGGGAAAGCAATTGGCCTTACATGTGAACTAATGTTAAATGTAATGCAGTTCAAGTACTGAGAGTAAACATCGTTACTTGTACTGTATAAGCAATAGGTAGGTAGGGGAGGCCAAGGTTCGAAGTGCCGGGGGCAGGTTGTTCCGATTGAAATAGCTCCGCGAAGAAAAGAGATAGCAATAAGTGTGAAGTGCATCGCGAAACGTCATATCATCGCGCCATTGCGTCAGTCATTTTAGTGACTGTCTGCCCGCGTGTTAGCGTGGTAGTCGATTGGTGACACTCAAACATCACGTAAGTAAATTTTTTCGTCATCATACTTTTTGGTCTATTTCAATCAATTTTCTAGCTATTTGTGTGTTACTTGCTATTATCTGTCGAGCAAACTACAGTGATTAACTTTTTAATATCGTTTTTGGCTTTTCCAAACGTATTCTATCATAATTGGATGTTACTTTAGAAAATGGAATTTGAGGTTCCAAGTTCCTCTGGTGGGGGGATAGTTGTTCCGCGGAACAACCTGCCCCGTAACGAACACGTAAATAATAAGATTAAAACTTTGTTTTAGGATGAGAAACTATAAACGAAAAACCGAACGGGGCAAGGTTTCAATTGAGCTTTTGCAGCGGGCTGCTGATGCCGTTATTAAAGACGGTCGTAAACTTAAGACGGTAGCTCGGGAATTAGAGATATGTCATATGACATTGTTTCGCTTTGTCAAAAAGTTGAAAGCTGGTGTAACACCTACTGTGGGTTACTATTCCAGACAGGTGTTCAACCAAGACCAAGAGAAGACATTGGCGGATTATTTATTAAAATGTTCATTAATTTACTTCGGTCTTTTGCCAGAAGGAGTAAGGAAGTTGGCATATAGTTGCGCTGTCAAATTTGACATGCCTAATATTCCAGTCTCATGGCATAGAAATAAAGAAGCTGGAGCTGATTGGTTCACTGGTTTTCTGAAAAGAAATCCGTCATTGTCCATAAGATCTCCGGAAGCCATTAGTGCAGGACGCGCATCCTCTTTTAACCGACACAACGTTAATGAATTCTTTAGCAAGCTTGGAGACGTCATTTTGAAATATAACATGCTACCGTCTAGAATTTGGAACTTGGACGAAACAGGTGTTACCACTGTATTGAAGCCGAAGAAAATAGTCGCTGCAAAAGGCGTTAAACAAGTGGGTGCCACAGTGTCTGCGGAGCGAGGAACTTTAGTTACCGTTGAACTTGCAGCAAATGCAGTGGGAAATACTGTACCACCTATGTTTATTTTTCCGCGCCTTAAATATAAGGACTTATTTCTTCGAGATGGTCCCACGGAGAGTATTGAGCTGGAAATAGCTCGGATGGATGACGCTACAGAATTCCTCATATTTATGGACCATTTTATAAAACACACAAAGCCCACTCCCGAAGACCCCGTATTGTTATTGCTTGATAACCATCAATCACATGTTGACATTGATGTGGTTGAAAAGGCAAAGGCAAATTCGGTTATAATGTTGTCTTTCCCGCCACATTGTACCCATAATTTGCAACCACTAGATGTTGGCGTTAATGGACCGTTTAAAACGTATTGTGCCAAAGCGCAAGAAAACTGGCTACGTAATAACCCAGGCAAGACAATGTCTATTTATGAGATACCTGGAATTGTCAAACATGCATGGCCTTTAGCAGCTACACCAAATAACATTATGAACGCATTTAAAAAGGCAGGCATAAGTCCATACAACCCTGATATATTTACGGATGAAGATTTTGCCCCGTCGTTCGTTACTGATCGACCAATGCCCGACACCGCTAATATTTCATTGGGATTGGGAAATGTGAAACCACAGCTTCAAGGATAAGCACGTTAATGAGCCTCAGGTGGATCATGATATGGAAACCGTCCCAGATAACGAGCCACGTCCAGCAAGAATAGAATCAGCAACCAATGAACCTCAACCAGGATCCTCGAACATTGCTAATTTGCCAAATAATGTTGTCATTCAAGCCACATCTAGCATATTTTCACCTGAAGCAATTAAACCTTTACCAAAAGCACCGCCAAGATCGTGTGTAACAACTAAGCGACGAATAAGAAAATCAGCAATACTGACAGATACGCCTGAAAAGACGAAGGAAGTTGAAAAAAGAGTCAGAAAGAATGAAGTAACTGGTAAAAACAAGCGAAATTATAAAGTGGCAAGTAAATCCGCAAATGGTAAAGAAAATGTGAAAAGAAACTACTGCAAGAAGATAATCATGGAAGTGATAGTGAAGAAGAGACCATGGAATGGTATTGTCTAATATGTTGCGATTTATATTCCAACTCACGACCAGGTGAACAATGGATTGAATGCGTCATGTGTAAGAATTGGGCTCATTCAAAATGCCTGAAATCTGAAGATGTTCATTCTTATGTTTGTCAAAATTGTAATTTGACGACGACTCTGAATATTTTTTTAAGTTACTGAAATGAATCTGTTTTTACAGAGTAGGTTATAAGTTTAGATTATTGATCTCAGTAAAGTCATTGCTATAAGACTGAATTAAGAAACTATAACTCGAAATGTTAAAATTTGTTATTTTTTGTGTTTTCATTAAAAGAAATAATTTTGTTTTTTTTGACAAGCAAACGTTTGTCAAAGTTGATTGAGTAATATTAAAAATGTTTATTATTCTTAAATCTATTAATTAGGTTGTACTACACCATTAACTGGTAGTTAATGCTTGTTATTATTTTATGTTTGCAGTTATGTTCATTACATTTTTTTATTTTGTTAAAAAGTTTGTAAAAAACATTAAGATTTTGTACTTTTCTAAATAAAACTCTAATAAATATTCAATTACATATACCTAATTTATTTTGTATAATACCTCTCCAACTAATACTACATTATTAGGGACTGGAGTTGATAAGCGGAACAACTTACCTCAGCTGAGGAACAACCAGCCCCTTTGTGGGGCGAGTTGTTCCTTGTCGACTTTTTACAGAAAAAATATCCTGAGCAATAATATATGCTTATTTCAAAGAACTTAAGTTTACAATTTGAAACAAGGATAAATTATGCACCATTTCATATAGGAATCGTTGATTTTAAACATTTCTATTACATTTATATTGCCTCGGTCTCCCCTACGCAATATTCTGTTAGAGAGTGTTGAACGTGTTTGTATTATTTAGGGTCCGTTCAACGTTCTTACATCCTTGCAAGGATAAAAGTGGGATCCCATATTCAGGTAAAATTGTGAACCTCATTCCTTTTCTGATTATTATATTATTCGAGAATTCCATTGAATAGTTTTGCGTTGAATCTGATGTTATTTATTGGTTTCTCATCAGGTTAAAGCTAGCCAGGGTTATATGGGTACTTTTTCAATTTGTTAAACTACTTAGCCTCCACACTTTTTTATGTTCTCAAGACCTTATGAGCCTGCGACCTCAATAAACTAATGAGCAAGCACATTACTTGCCGTACCTAAAAGTTCACAGAAGTAGCATTACTTCATGATATTCAAAATATCTATAACTTGACATGAATAACCTCCAAATGCGGTAAGCTATCGTATCAATACAAATATTTTTTATCATTTACTTTCTTTCTTCTTTGACAGAAAAGAACTATTCATCTGGAACTAGTATCATGGTAGATTATTTAGAAATTGTTAATGAAAACTTTTTGAAAAAATTAAACCGACGAAAAAATCAACTGAAAAGCAAAAAATAAAATAAACCTTCTTAGTCTAAATGATAATTGAGCTCCTAAACTAATGTGAGTAAATGATTTTGAGTCGGCGCTAAACAAACAATTATCGAAGATCATTATCTATGAAAGAAGTCATCGAAAAGCAGCCGTGCATCTCGCTGCCATCATTTTACGCTTCACCTAATTCAATTGCTAGTTTGTTTGGCGCCGACTCAAAATCAGTTACTTACATTAGTTTAGGAGCTCAATTATCATTTAGACCAAGAAGGTTCATTTTATTTTTTGCTTTTCAGTTGATTTTTTCGTCGGTTTAATTTTTTGTTAAAAAGTTTTTATTTTTTACTTTTCAGTTCCGTATTTTGTCGGTTAAATTTTTTTTTTGTTTTAATTTTTAAATTTTTTGTGGCTAAAATCTATCAATTACTACCTACTTGTTTGTTGATTACTTCCAAAATACTTACTTACCCACCTTACTTCAACTATTACCAGTTAAGTAATATGATTATCTACTTTTACTATTTGTTGTAATATAAATTATTCTCGTTGTTCTGGTTAGTTTATTCCATTACATTGCATATCATTCCATCCTCTCATAAAATATACTGATTTTGACAGATGTGGAACAAGAATAATGTCAGTAGCGATCTGTCTACGTATGTGTGTGCCAATTTTCACTGGTGAAAAATCAACTATCCCCTACTTTTCCACCCGTAAGGGTGGCTAACTCCTTCTGAAATTCAAATATAAGGTATACCCTATCTATTAAAGAAAGAATCATCCAAATCGAAGTACCCAGTTCAAAGTTATGCCTGATAAAATCGGTTAACGGACCAGAATTCAGAGGATGAGTGATCAATATCCTTCATTTCGCTACCCTCAGGGGTGGATTCCATCTTTTGAATTCAAATGGAACCTAAAAGTACACCCTATCTACTGAAAATGAAATTATCGGAATCGGTGAAAAGTTATGCGTAATCATACATAAAAAAATATGATGAAAACAAAATTATACGGATCGAATAGAGAACCTCCTCCGTTTTGATTTCGTCGGTTAAAAATTGAAATTGTTACATATTGAGTATTGGAAATAAACCAGAAAAACTTCCGCTATCGAGTCACTAGAGGGCATAATCAGTTTTGCACACTGCGAATAGAAAAGTAATCATACGAAAATAATTGAAGAGCAATATCAAAGCGAAAAATGCAATGCATGGTGTCTCATTCAGAATATCAAAGTTGTTGCTACTTTTCAATATAAGCGATAACGCTAAAAAACTTCAAGATCGATAGAGCAGAACTAATTACAAAATTTCTGAATAATCCCATGTCCCGTTCTCCGTAAACATCTAACCTACCATCGACCGTGAGTGACCCTGTATAATATGGCATGCCACTTAAAATTTATACTTCAATAATGACACTGTGGGGACCTCATTCCCAGTGACTTCATTTTACAAACTATTTACTACTCAATATAATTGATTTATTGAAATGTTAGGGAAACATGTGAATTTAACAAAATAAATACACTACTGAAAACGAAAAATGTGGATATTTTCGTATTGGAATTAATTTTTGTTAAAATTCTTATTCAATTTGATATATTGGACCGTACTCTAAAAACTAGTACAATTTTCTGTAATCTGCTTGTGATGCTTACAGAAAAATGCAGGAATGTGCGGTTATGTATTTTATTGGTTAATGAAAACATTCCCAAAAATAGGCCAGAGTTCTGAATAGGCCTTTTCATTCTAGAAAATATTTTGTGTGCAGGCCTTAACTTCCGCCATGTTATTCGGACACTCTATATGTGTATAATACGTGAATATGCACGTAGTAGTCAGGCAAAAAATCCAGCAAGCAAGTTAAAGTGTCCGAAATTTTCATATTACCCGATTTTTAACATGGTGGATGCGCTTGCGCGTAACGTGTCGTAAAAAGGCCTAATGATAACGTGTATGGCCTCTTCTAACTCGTAAAACTACTGCACAACGACAAGACATATTTTCAATTGAATTCCGAATCATTTGAGGATCCAGCTGCTCCCACTCTTCCAAGAGGATTTCTTCAACGTGTTGACGTTTCTGGATAAGCTGATGGTCCACCAATCGCTTCCTAAGTGTATCCCAGACGTGCTCCATTGGATTGAGGTCTGAACTGAGCGCGGGCCAAACCATAACTTCAATATTTTGGGAATTGAGGTGATTTTGCACTATTCTGGCGGTGTGTGAGCGGGCATTGTCTTGTTGCAGAATGAATTCTGGACCTACGTTCTGAAACTCTGTTTTCGTACCTACGTGCCGTCATGAATTACCACCAGCTCAGTGCGCCAATTCAAAGTTGTACCACCCCAAACCATGAGGGTACCACCCCAAACCATGAGGGTCCCTCCCCCAAATGGAACTCTTTCTTCCACAGTGCACTCTAAAAAACGTTCACCTAGACGTCTCCAGACTCAAACTCGTCCATCGATACAATTCAAAGAGAATTTTGATTCGTCAGTGAACAGCACGTGGCTCCACTGCTCCAAGTTCCAATTCTCATGTTCATCAGCAAACAATCTTCTTGCTCTACGATGCGGTTAATGGGGTACTTTTGTTGTTTTTCTTGCATGAAACTGATATTCCTGAAGCATGTTACGTATCGTTTGTGATTTTCGGGTTCCTGTGCTCTCAACCAGCTGATTTTGGAACGTTGTAGCGGTACTTCTGCGTGCTCTGTTGGCCCAAAGCCGTAGTAAACGGTATTTACCATCGAAAGTTGCTCTTATACGACACTGGTAAAGTTGACTTCTAACAATACCATGAATTCGATACCTTCTCCAGGCCCTATCCATGGCAGCGTGACTGACATTTAACATTCGGGCAACTTCCGTATTGTGTGTCCCTCTTGTATTAGACCCCAGCAACCTGAATCTCTCTTAAATACACTATACGCCTACGTGGTCTACCAAACACATCAATATTAATTTTGATTCTTCCACATTCAGCACGAAACTAAACAAGCAACTTGATAAACGCATTTACTCTTGGTGAAAAAATTGAATTTTCATAAAAAAAATTGTTGGAATAGAAAACTGTCGATGAGAATGGATGTTTTGCTACAAATCTTTGAACTCCAATATATGTACTAAGTGGACACAAAGTTCCATCTTTGTACTTGGCGGCACAAATAAATTATAACAAAAGAAAGAAGTGGCTCCTTTTTCGTTTAGAGTAATGTATAAAATTCACTATCAGAAATATCAGTGTTCATACAAATCTAATATTTTCAGTTATTCCTTTTATATTTGTAACGGAAATGAATCCCAATGCAATCAGCTGACACTCCTTCCAGTTCTACCACGAACATCCCCTGGGACAATTTATCACCAGCGCGAAAATGTATGTCATTTCCTGAAATGCCCTTTAATGAATCAATTTCTGTGTTCTGTCATGTTGCAATTTACCTTGGCCATTTAAATGGAATTTATTTCTTCGAGATAAACCTAACCCGTTTCTCTCGTTACATTACGGCTCGTTATCAGGGTTACAGTAAAGCACCGTTAACAATTTCATTTTTTAATTATTTTTCTGCTGGTTCCGCATTCTATGCCAGTTTACGTTTAATTTAATTATTAGAAATTACTGCTGCTTGCGAATTATGGAAATTGGAGGAGATAAATCGATTGAGGTTATTTTCTCGGCAGTTAAACAGAGTTTTATCGTCGATTCTGAGCGAATGATGAGGATAAAAACCAATATTTATCCATGCTGATGGGTATCCCATTTATGTTTTGGAAAGATATGACGTGTGTGCCCCAAACGTGTTCAACGTTTATTTTGTGAAGACAGTTTCTATGCTTATTAAAATTTCAGGTACCAGATAAGTGGTTATCAATTCAGTAGAACAATTCCGGCCTCTCTGACTGAGGCTGTATGATTATTACCAGGAGATTTTTATGGGCCAAAAGCTGAATTCATAATTCTGTCATATCTTAGGAGTATCCTTTCCAGACGGACGATTCCCAGGGTAGGTATTTATTTCTTATTATTCTAATCTTGTCGAAATTATTATATAATTTTTCCTCTGGGAAATGAATGGTTTAACCTTGGTGAATTGTTGCTCTGCTTCAGTTGTTACAGAGTACTCAATCTCCTAGTGTCTCTCGTTCCGGTATTTTGCAAGTATAATGTATCGATGAACATTTTCTGAATTTCATGATTACCGTTCAACTCAATCAATCATTAGTTAGATTCTTATCTACCGGGTATCCCAGAGATCGATTCACTTCCTGCTCACTCTTTTCTCGTATCGATCGAGATTAGGGCATACACTTGTTCGATGGGACTGCCACCCTCACATATCTTATCTTTCTTTGGTAAAAAGATTTATCGTTATATCTTTATATATATATATATATATATATATATATATATATTATTCTTTAGTTTCTTGACCACATATATATTTTTTTACACATTATATTTCTAGGAGTGAAGGTCTGATTCAGTCAATTCATATAATTTCTCTTAATTACGTTTCGACATGGTTTTTGTCATCATCAGGTTGAAACACTAAAATTAAAAATATTGAATTTGAGACATATTTAACTTAACACAATATTGAAATGTATGCACTAAAATAATTCTTTGAAAACATATGTTTCGAAATATAACACATTATTTAACTCAATATAAAAATATCTCTAACATTTATTATTTTATTTGAATTCTGCGTTCGCATCGTACGAACGTTATTGTAGGAGTGACTGCGTCGAAGTTATCGGGAATGGTTTGTTTATCTTTCATGCATTTTCATCCTCTTCATAAGTACATTGCAATGTTTATATTGAGTTCTAGTATATGAGCCGGACAAAGTTAAAAAAGTTTTTTATAAATCTGGCTTGAGTTTTCGATATCATTTCTATTGTTAATGCTATTGGGGTCTTTATTAATATGTATCATTTCAAGGAATGTTCTTACTCCTGGATTTCTTTCTTTACTCAAAATTTCAATGTTGTAAGTGCAAACTTATGTTGATTTTCTTTTTCGTGTTTGGATAAGGCTGTAATATAGGTTTTTGGGTATTTGTGGGCTTGTACTCGTTTCTGCAAATATTGTTTTGTTTCACCTATATAGGTACTTTGACAGTCTTTACACGGTATTCTATATACTGTATGAGTTTGTTTGTTTCTTGGTATTTCTGGTTTTAATTTTGAAAAAATGATTTTGTTCGAATTTTTCAGTCGGTGTGAAATAGTTATGTTGTGTTTTTCCATTGTTTTATTAATTTTATTCTAGGTATAGCAAAAGTATGTATGTTGTTGTTTTCTTTACTTCATTATTATTTTTATTGTAGATCGCATGTATTTGTTATTTTATTTGTTTTTCTGCAAAGTGGCTGGGGTAATTATTTTCTTTCTATAAATTCTTGATTATTTCTATAGTATATTTCCTGAATTTTAGGTGAGCAAACTTTATAGTTCTGTCAGTTAATTTTGAATACAATTTTTTTTGTAACGAAGGGGTGCGTTTGACAAATTGTTTGTGTAATGATTTGGAGCATTTGATTTAATAAACCAGTTTGATAATTTTTTTCCAGTATTGTCGTGTATTATTGTTGTGTCGAGAAAGTTTATTTGTTTTTCTATTTCTTTTTCTATTGTAAATGTCAATCTAGGATGATATTCATTAAATTTTTCTAGAATTTCATCAACTTTGTCAGTAGGAATACAGGTTAAACAATCGTCTACATATCGTTTGAAGAATATTGGTTTGAAAGTTAGTGATTTGATGATCTTTTCTTCAACATACTCCATAACCAGATTTGCTACTGTTACAGCAATTGGAGATCCCATTGTAATTCCGAATATTTGTGAGTAGTATTTATTATCACATTGAAAGTATGTTGAGGTTAAACAAAGTTCAATTCCTTTCAAAAACTCTTCCAAGATTAGTGTTGTGTGACTTTGTATTTCATGCCATTTTTCTCTTATAATATCTATCGCTAATTTTGTATCTATATTTGTATATAAAGAAACTATATCTAGAGAGATTATTATATGATTTTGTGGTTTTTTAAATTCCACAAAGTCCCAGGAGTTTTTCACATAGTAATCATTTTTTCCAATATTATTGGATATTGCGTGATTTCCGTTTGTCTACGCCTTTGTCATTGTAACGAAACCATACCGGTGCGTTTTTTAAACCTTGCGGACTAGTCGCTAGACAGCTATTTCACAATGAAAAGGAACATCACAATGTACATTTACAAATTAATAATGAACATATAATAAAGGTATTTCTTGACAGTCGAAAACAAATACCTGTCTCATATATTTCGTCGCAGCTTGATATGGATTCAAAATCCTTTCAACACAAGAAACTCTATTCTTCCTGGAGAAATTGGGATGATTATGATGATGGGAGATACTGGGATGTAATATCAGATTCAATTCTCTAGCTACATACAATACCTTTATCTTACGCTAGATAATAGCGTGCTAACGACAGAAAATCTGGGAGGAGGTATGAAATCTCCGGCTATTTTCTCCAACCAGAACCGTTTTCTTTCAGAACTCGATCGATTCCGATGTCTCCTCATTATCTGAAAAACATTCTCATGCGGGGAAATTTCTGCCAGACAGAAGATAGTCGGATCAGACGGGTAGTCACTTGCTACATCCGTTTCCTCTTTCCTCTCACTTCCTGGCAATTATATCTTGTTCTTTTGTCTAGTGTACCATTTCGCTCAATAGGCTCTCCGTTATAATGGTCTGTAGGACAAATAATGAGCGGAGAGCCATCAAGTGGTATAAAGTACATTTTCACATTATGTCTATAAAAGCCTGCTCTTATTTATGGATGTTGTTCGGCTGAATCGAGAGTTTTTTTCAGGAACCGGGAATAGCTCTTGACAGTATCCAGTGATATATATTTTTCGTGAATGGTGGCATTCAGCTTCAACTAATATATTTGGTTGAACGAAATGAATAAGGGTGATATGGGGTGAAAGTTTTCGCAGACAGAATTGTGTTTTACTTTCACTAATAGTTTGACGAAACAACCGTTGAAAATATAGTTTATTTTCGAACTCGATAGAAAATATAGTATTCAACTCATAGATAAAAACTTTTTAGCAAAAAATCAAACCGACGAAATACGGAACTGAAAAGTGAAAAATAAAATAAACCTTTTTAGTCTCAATAACTAAGCTCCTAAATTAATGTAAGTAACTAATTCCGAGTCGGCGCCAAACAAACACGCAAATGGATTGGATAAGCGTAAAATGATGGCATCGAGTTGCGCGGTGACATTCTGATAGATTTTTTTAAAGTAATTTGATGATCTTCGTCGATTGTTCCTTTGGCGCCGACTCAAAATTAGTTACTTACATTAGTTTAGGAGCTTAGTTATTGAGACTAAAAAGGTTTATTTTATTTTTTAATTTTCAGTTCCGTATTTCGTCGGTTTAATTTTTTGTTGAAAACTTTTTATTTTTAAATTTTTTGTGGCTGAAATCTACTAATCACTACCCACTTGTTTTTTATTACTTACAAAATACTTACTTCAACTATTACCAGTTAAATAATATGATTATATACTTTTACTATTTCTTATAATATACATTATTTTTGTTGTTCTGGTTAGTTTATTTCATTACTCTGTATATCATTACATCCTTTCATAGAATTTTATGATTGTGACGGATTTAGGAGGACAAAAATAATGACAGTAGTGATCTGTCATTGTCAACTACATATGTGTGTGCCAATGTTCACAAATGAAAAATCAATTATTACCAATTTTTCTACCCGTAAGGGAGGATAATTTCATTAGAAATCCAAATATGATCAACTATGAGGTATACCCTATCTAATAAAAAAAGAATCATCCAAATCGAAGAACCCAGTTAAAAGTTATGCCTGATAGAATCGGTTAACGGACCAGACTTCAGAGGGTGAGTGATCAATATCCTTCAGATTGCTATCCTTAGGGGAGGATTTTATTTTTTTAATTCAAATGAGACCAATTTCAAAGTATATCCTATTATTGGAATCGGACGTCTCAGTAAAAAGTTATGAGTGATCATACATAAAAAAATTCACGCGTCCACTAGAGAAACTTTTCCTTTTTGGTTTTGTCGGTTAAAAAAACAAATCACAAAAACACCGAATTCTCACCAATAGTTTAATGATGGATACTCGTAATATGTTTGAATTCCGATGATTACTCAATATTGATTTAACAGAATGTTCATAAAATCAGATGTGAAATTATCTGCGACTAAAAGATTGACTTTCTTCCATCGTTCAAGTTAACCTCTTGTGGGGTATTCATGTTGGAAAGGGAAACATTCTCAATTGAATATTCAATAGAAATATTTTTCTAAAATATCACAAAATCTACGAAAATAATGGAGTAATTTTTCGTAATATGTAACAGAAAACAACTCCTTTCCCGACCACGGCCACGCTGGACATTGAACTACATCTGATAGATATCGTGAGAGGACCCTAACCCAGAAGAAAAATCTGAAATTGAAAATTTGCATTGTTATTCAGATAGTTATTTGATTTTCTGTTCAAGCCCTAACTGAGAACTGATATTGATGAATGAGGCAGGGAAGGATGTTTTCCATTTGTAACATTGACGCAAGGGTGGCATCGTATTCACTAGGTGTTCAAAACATTTTTGTCGACGAAAATCTATTTCACGATCACCAGGAAAAAGCAATCTCCTTATAGAAAACATTGTGGAATAGATATTTTAGGAACTACAATAATTCACACTGATGACATATAGATTGCAAGGTAATTAGGAACTGGAATAAGATTTCAATCATATGAAGTGGTTAGGTGAATAATAATTGAAATCGTATGTAGGTTCTGAAATTAGTTTTCACATTGATTATGTGAGTGTGAAACAAAGGAATGCTCTGGAAAGTCCACTTCACAGCCTCATCAATCAAACAGGATCGGAAAGCGTAGATGATGCTGAATACAGGTAGAAAAGAAACCAACCACAAACAGGGTGTTACCAAATAAGTGCGAAAGTTTTTGGGGGATGATTCCTTGTCGTTAATTAAAGGAGGTCTTTCATGTGAACAAAAGCTCTCAGGCCTTTCCTTGAAAAGTTACACGCTTCTAAAAATGAGAAAAAAACTGTTTTTCTTGAAACTGCTGAATGGATGAAAAAATGGCATTTTTTAGGCATTTTCTACCAATAAAAAAGCTACATATGAATATTTTTTTAACTTTGTTGTGATCTTTCAAAGGGGTGAAACATGCAACCCCTATTCCATTTTTTACCGGAACTTTTAACGAAACAAAATTCCTCGATTGAAAAATATGTGTTGAAAATAACGATTTATTGCAAAACTGTTTTATCTCCTGTATTGTAAAACCAATAGTTTTCTAATAAAAAACTAAAATACAACATTCTGCATGAACGGATCTTCTGTAAATAGAATCGAAAAAATCTAGTAGGTGGCTGTCACGTTTTGAAAATTTTGAAATGATTTTGCTTGTTTTAACTTTTAATGTAGGTATGTACCACTACCATGTTTTGTTTTAATAGAATATCAAATTAAAAATACAAACAAAACAAAATCATGTGTATTACAACAAAGAAAGAGGCAACAAGATCAAACTGCTCGAAATGACCACCTCCAACCATTGGACAGGAATCAAATATTCGTCTCATAGACTAACGCAAACGTTGAAATATTCCTGGTGTGTTTTGGATTGTCTCGCAGGCTGCAATGATGCGATTCCTCAAATCATTTACACATTCAATGGAAATCGTATAAACCAAGGACTTCAGGTTACTCCAGATGCAAAAGTCCAAAGGGTTCAAGTCTGGAGATCTGGAAGGCCAACGTTGAGGTCCTGTTATGCCTATCCAACGATTTGGATACAAGTCGTCCAAGTTCTGACGAAAATTTATGCTGAAATGGACAGGCGCACCATCGTGCATAAACCACATTCGTGGTCGAATGGCTAGTGGTTATCTTGACGATGGAAGATAGTGACTAAAGTTTATCTTTCAGTCGCAGATGATTCCACATCTGATTTTATGAACATCCTGTTTATAATTTCAACAAATCAAGGCTAGTGGAACATATTCAAGTGAAATGGGAAGCTGCTCCTGGAGAAAATGTGTATGGGTTGCATCAGTTAGCCTTAACGGTGGAAAATACGGTTCAATAATATATTCGCCAATAATTCCGACCCAAACATTGAGTGAAAATTCATATTGATACCGACCTTCTTGAATTGCATGTGAGTTATCTTCGGTACATAGATGATTGTTATGGAAATTTGTAATCCCTGCTTCGAAAAGTTGGATTCGTCAGTGAATATTACGTTTCCTAAAAAATTAGGCATTTTGTGGAAGCATTTGAAGACTCCATTGACAGAAGTTTACTCGATGGGGAAAATCTCGCGGCAAAAGTGCCTGTACTCGTTGAATATGGTAAGGATACAATTGGTGATCCTTTAACATTTTCCAGATTGGTTTATTGCTAACATCAAGTGTGTTAGCAATTTGTCTTGTACCTAATTCCGGATCATCAATTATACTGAGAACCTCTTCTTCCAGTGCCACCGTTCTTATTACTCGTGGAAGACCACAATCAGTTGGTCGTTTTTGGAAAGTCCCTGTTTCACAGAGACGTTGGTGAAGATGTGCAAAAATTGTGTGATGAGGTATCAAGCGCTGGGGAAACATCTCTGCATAGAGCCGTCTAGCTTCCAAAGAATTCCCATTGGCACGACCATACATAAAATGCATATCGGCCATTTCAGCGTTAGTGTAATTATTCATATTGAAAATTCAAAAGACACAATTGAACTTTCAACTAACACATAGAAATCGAATTGAATTGACAGCCACCCTCGATTTTTTCTTTTTTAAAATACTACGATTGAAGTCACAAGTTGTGCAAAAAAAACGTGACAGCCACCTACTAGATTTTTTCGATCCCATTTACAGAAGATCCGTTCATGCACAATGTTGTATTTTATTTTTTATCAGGCAACTATTGGTTTTACGGACACAATACAGGAGTTGAAAGAGTTTTTCAATTAATTGTTTTTTTCAACACATATTTTTTAAGAAATAAAGTGCACAAAGTCATCTCCACAAAAGATTCAATATAAATTGAAACAAAATTGGTAGATCACAGGCGAACAACAACTACTTTCCTAGCAAATTCCACGCAGACGTTGATTGCAAATCCATGCAAATTTCCATATAAAAGGAAATTGATTGCAAATGTTTCTTTCTGATAAGCTAGATTATGTTTAATTTATGTCGGGTCCGCCTAACAATCCGCATACCGGTTTCAGACTTTTTGGCCCTTATCAGTACGGAGTAGTCACCATCCAGAGATCCGGAGAGCTCTGACCGAAGTGAGACACAACATAAACGAAATCACCATCAAGCCTATAACATCTTAAGGTACGCCGGAAAAGATAACTTTTAACCGGCGGTACCTATAGTGACAGAAAGGAACACTCCATACATTTCTCCTACCTCGATAGGATTCTAAAAAAAGTTGCCCTAATAGCATATATGTTGAAGAAAAAAGCCAAGTGAAGTGGAATAAAATAAGGAATGAAGTGAACAAAGTCATCTTCACATAATCGAGCTTATCAGAAAGAAACATTTGCAATCAATTTCCATTTTATGGAAGTTTGCATCGATTTTCAGGTGAATATCATTCAACGTTCTGCGTGGTATTTGCTAGGAAAGTAGTTGTTTTTTGCCTGTGGTCTACCAATTTTGTTTCAATTTATATTCAATCTTTTGTGAAGATGACGTTGTGCACTTCATTTCTTATTTTATTACACTTCACTTTGCATTTTTCTTTAACATATTTTCTAATCGAGAAATTAATTTCGTTAAAAGTTATGGTAAAAAATGCAAGTTTCACCCTTTTAAAAGATCACAACAAAATTAAAAAAATATTCATAGGTAGACCTTTTATTGGTAGAACATCCCCACGAAATGACATCTCTTCAACTTTTCAGCAATTTCAATGAAAAAATATTTTTTTTCCCATTTTTGGAAGCGTGTAACTTTTCAAGGGAAGGCCTAAGAGTGTTTGTTGACATGAAAGACCACCTTTAATTTTCGACAAGGAATCACCCCCTAAAAACTTTCGCACTTATTTGGTAACACCCTGTATATCAATCGTTCAGATGAAGTTGAATGAGCTATGGAAATGTTTCCATTTTTAAACTTTCGGGTGATAATCCTTCACATGGTCGTGGATGGATTAATACGTACCATATTACTGCGAAATTTGGGGTGCGTATATGGCATGAGGATACTTACCAACTGAATGAAGATAAGTGGAAGTCATCTACCAGACCGTAGTAGGGAAAGTGGTAAATCTGTCACCAAAATACCAAAATTTTACAAACAATGAAGTCCAAAACTAAAACTAAATAGAAAATTGTGGAAATAGGCGAAATATCAATTGAGTATGCAGAAATTTCATTGAACGAAAAATGAAACTATCTAGTAGTAGTTTTTCATCAATGTCTCACATGAAGAGCCAATCTAACAAGAGCAACAAAAAGCATCGCAAGACAAATGCAGAAAAATTTGTGTCAACTGAGGAGAACTCAGGTGATGACATAAGGGTCAGCCAAAGATTCGAAAGTCACGAGCAATAAGGCAAATATCCTTCTATGGGGTAAACATTCCATTTTTAAAAACGTGCATTTTATTCGACGAAAAAATATGTCTAGATGTGGCCCGAAATAGTACAGTGTCTTATTTCAAATTGAGAGACAAAATATGTTTTCCTGTATTTAATATTAATTATAATGAAAAAGAGAGGACTATCGAGGGGACTGTTGAACAAAATGGAAGAAATTTTATGAACATACCCCTCGAAGAGAAGTGTTCACCGTAAACACGTGTTTCGGGCTCTAGGCCCTCATCAGTACGGTGAAGAAGTGCAAGGATGAACAATACTTGATAGAAAACCACAAATCAACGGAGTCAACAAACAGAAGCCAGCCGCACATTTGTGGTTTGAGTTAGCAGACCCTGTATTCCAGGGCAACAACCAACGTCACCACGGAGGCAGCTATAGCTACCTGCGTGATATCCGAGTCCAGGATTATAGAGAAGAAAGAGAGGAATATCGAGTGACTGTTAAACAAAATGGAAGAAATTCCATTTGAGGGCTATGTCCATTAAATTTCTTCCATTTTGTTTAACAGTCACCTCGATATTCCTCTCTTTCATCCCTATAATCCTGGACTCGGATTCACAGGTATACTACCTCCTGTGACGTTATTTCCCTGAATCATGTCTGCTACCAAACTCCAAATGTGCTGCTGGCTTCTGTTTGTTGACTCCGTTGATTTGTCGTTTTCTACCAAGTGTTATTCATCCTTGCACTTCTTCACCGTACTGATGAAGGCCGAGAGCCCGAAACACGTGTCTGCGGTTAAAACTTCTCTTTGAGAGATATATCCATTAAATTTCTTCCATTTTGATGAATAATCATCATAATAAACGTCTTTAATACACTAATGCACACTATACATTCATCAATAAAAAGAAGGGCGAAGTACAATTTATTTGGAGATCGAAATCTCCACTAAATTGTTCTTCCATTTAATCCTGCCGGTGCTGTATTTGTCAAAACAAGATGAAAGAGAAGAAAAACTAAATAAGTGCAATACAAATACCGAACGCCAACCTTAAGTATTTTCGTTTTGGAATCCTGTGAAAATAATATTTTTTTAATTTTGACCATAATAAATTTCAACAATAATATAAATTATTATGACTATTCCACGCACCTTGGAATTTTCACAAAATCTGACCAATCAAAAACCAGAGACAGCTTGTATTATCGCGAAAACACCAGCTGTCTTTCAATTCTGATTGGTCTATCAGCATGGTGTTTTCAACGACGTAACCATGGATACGGATCGCAATGCAAAGTTTGACAGTTTGACCAAAAATAATTGTAGCTGCAAACGTCAAAATGAGTCGCTTCGGTGCTACTTCAATTGAAGTAATAAACCAAAAGTAAATATACCCACTAACACAAAAAAATCAAAATCTCATATATGGAGACAATTTATGACGTTTTGTGCGGAACGCAACTACAAATTAGATGCAGAAAATAGCAACGAAAGATTAGCATTCATTCTAAAAGACTGGGCATTCAATATGCGGAAAATTGATGGTAGTGATTAAAATCATATGGAACAGTACTGCAAAATTAGTACAAGAAAAATATT
This sequence comes from Gonioctena quinquepunctata, assembly GCA_018342105.1. Classification (NCBI taxonomy): domain Eukaryota; kingdom Metazoa; phylum Arthropoda; class Insecta; order Coleoptera; family Chrysomelidae; genus Gonioctena; species Gonioctena quinquepunctata. The sequence goes on along the minus strand of JAFIRS010004257.1, from coordinate 68,916 downwards.
TTTGTGAGTATCAGAGACATATTGATCCCTTCAAAAATATAATGTTCAAGGAGGCGAGGGCGGCTCGAGATAGCAAGAGAAAATTGTTGCAAGCTGTACCTGAAAAAAATAAAATGAGTTCTGTCGCTGTGACTACAGATGAATATAGAAATATGTGCTTACAATGGGACGAAGACACGCCAGAGGGACTCCAAAAAAAGTTTTTTCACCTAGCTGCGTAGAACTAGCTTGGAGAGGTGACGAAGCAACGTTTTCCAAGTTACATTTTTTAAGGGAGAGACTGACAACAAAGGCTGTTTAACAAACAGAATTGCATATAACCCGATATTCTCCAAAACCCGCCACGGTGGTGATGAAAACTGTGCAGATACTAAATGGCTTACTCAAAATTTGAAAAATCCTGAAATGTGTCCTGTGAGATTATACCGGAAACTTATATCGAAAAGGGGAATTATTACCAATGACAGACTTTTTCTGACAGTGAATGGCAAGTGGAATAAATATAATAATAATAATTGGTACAAGAATTGCCCTATTGGTATTATTACAATATCAAAACTATCTGCAGAAAAGATAGGATTAGACACTAGAAAACTAAAAATAACAAATCACTCTAATCGTGCCACTGCAGTTAGTCAGTTACTACAATCCGGCGTTAGAGAACAACAAGCTATGGAAATTACTGGACATGGAATTTCGAACTCGATGAAACCGTATTTACATCTTAGTGCTGAAAATCATCAGAATATAGTGAATACTTTCAGGAGTACTTCAAGTACATCAAGTAATAATACCAACAATACATTGTAGCCACCTAATAACGGTCATACTATTCAAATTTTTTGCAATTGCACCATTTATAATAATTATAGTCGAGAATAATATATTATGTTCGTGTTCATAAAAATTTATTTATTGTTATAAGTAACAAATTATAATTGAAACAAATGTTTATATTTAAATACATATTTCATGCTTATAATTAAATTTGAATTATTTATTATTATTAAATTTCTTCCTCTCATTCTGCCGAATTTAAATTTTTTGTCCTTTCATTTTGTTCGTGAAATAGTCTAATAAAATACCACTCGTGATTGAATTTATCTTATAAGTCTGTCTTTTATTTCTAAACTCAACTGAGTTGCTTGAAGAAAACACCACTCGTTCTGCGGACTCGTGGTGTTTTCAAGCAACTCAGTTTCGTTTAGAAATAAATCGACAGACTTATCGCGAAAATTCAGTCACTAGTGGTATTACTACTGAAAACTACACTGAAAGAACCATGTACCAATATTTTTTATTACAAGCTTTTATTAAACTTGCAATGATATAAATTATTATGGAAACCACACTGAAAGAACCATGTTCCAATATTTTTTTTTTACAAGCTTTTATTTAACTTGCTTCCTCCGTATGTCTGTCAGTCTGCCTGTCAATATTTCCGGTTCAAAATTTGTTATCAATTTTTCAGGCATTTGCTGCTGATTGAACTGAAATTTGGCAGGAATTCATAATTCCGGTGACAATGCATTATGAAATTTTTCTTAGAGAAAAACAAAATGGCAAATACAATATGGCGGACGAGTTTTGTGATTATGGTCCGATTCTTTTTAAAATTGGTATGTGGAGGTTTTCGGGGTCGGAGATTATGAATTTTCGTCAAAATTCATTAACTCGAAATGGCGGCTCCAAGATTGCGGACTAATTCTGTGATTATGGTCCGATTATATTGAAAATAAGTATGTAGGGATTTCTGTTGCAGATTATGACTTGAGTCAAAGATTATTGATTTATTAAAAATCAAAGACAAGTTTTTACACAAATACACTAAGGAGGACAAAATAATTTCTTTAATTGTTTGACCTAAGATATTCTGTGAGTAACAGATCCAAAAGCTTACCGCGAATACAAAATAGCTATTCTTGCACGGCTTATTTCTGAAACCAAAATTACAGCCAGGAAAAAAATAGTATATTAAAGTATAAGTGGATAAAAAGGGCTTTAAAACACGCGCGATTTTTCGAGCACGACGGCGCAGCCGGAGTGCTCGAAATAGAGCAAGTGTTTTTAAGACCAGTTATCCACGAATACTTTACGTTATATTTTTTTATTGGTGCACTTTGAAATCATATATACTGGTATTATTACTACAAAAAATAGATATAAGAACTAATAATGCAAGAAGGTTGAATTCGTGATGTGACATCAGTATACCTTTCGTCGTCATGGAAATGAGAAAAACATTCATTTGCAATTTGTTACCAAAGATCAATATTTGTTGTCACCAGAGCTCAAAAATGAATTATTCTAATATCGATTTTTTGAATAGTGAGGCAGAATCGCGGTTAATACCGCGAAAATCCAGTGATATATATAAAAAAGAATATGAAAAGTTCATCAAATGGATGGAGGAGCACATATAAATGAACGAATCGTGAGTAATATTTTATTTGACGTTACAAGGTGTCAGTCAGATCAATAATCACAAATTTGTCATTTAGACTTCACGTTTCTCGATTTGTTGATGTTGTCATGGTTACATTTAAAAAACGCACGTTTTTTAAAGTTCGATTTAAACACGCTGGGGCGTGCTTAAAATGGGTAAAAAGGGGCACCAATAAAAAAAAAGTCTTTTTCAAATCAGCACCATTAGATATTGTTCACACTGTAGGATTATCATCACAAATTCAAAAAAATCGACGAGAGTGACAGAGAAGGGTGATATATGCTGCGCCGTCACACCTATTCAGCATATAAAAACTTCTAACGCGATTAGTACTCTTTTGGAATAACCGAATTTGTAATGATAATCCATAACCGATCATGGAATAATATGTATATACCCTGTAGGGTATCCCATTTGAAAATCGAAAGTTGTCATTTTCGGTCAAACTGGAAGTAGGGAATAGTTGAGACATCTGTCAAAAATGCATGTTCACGTCTTATATACATATTCCCCAGATTTTGTTTTTTTATAGTGAAAACAAAAAAGTTATAGGGGCGAGCCACTCTCCAGGGACGCAATCGTTATAGAAAAGCAGTTTTGTCAACTGAATTTCAATTATGGCTTATTTGGTTGACAGGCTAAAGAATTTAAATTCAGGTCGTATCCTGATTATGACTGATGAAAGCTATCTGATCGAGGAATGAACTGAAGAAATATTATTTAGTAATATTGTGCAGTGGCAATAGATGATCTCTGTGTTTAACTTACGTTCGGGATATCTTTAGAACCCGTAATGAGAATTTCCTGTCCAGGTTACGTTCGGGATAACTTTAGGAACTCGCAGTAATAATTTGTTGTTCTTGTTACATTCGCGCTAACTTTAAGAACTCACAGTAAGAATTTCTTGTTCTGAATACATTCGGGATAACTTTGAGAACTAGTAATAAGAATTCACCTGGCAAATGGAAGGTGAGGTCTTTAAGATTTCTTCTAGAGACACCAGTGAGAATTTCGCATAGTTACACAGCACACAGTGATCACAGAGACCACGCAATAGGAGTTCGCATAAGATCCTATTTGTAACCTCTTAGAGATCTTGTGGAAAGGTCTGTACTACCAGGGTTATATATAGGCCCAATTTCATCTATTCTATACTTCAATAATATAAATCATGGATCAAATAGAGGGATCTTACATTTCATTCGCAGAGGATACTACTCTATCGATATTTGACAGTAATGAAGATATTCTCGAACAGAAGTGAAGTGATTAACGGTGTCTACTCTTGGTTCAAACAAAATTCGTTGTTCTTTAATCCGGATAAAACAAATATCTTACTATTTCATGATTTCTAGAAAGCCTGTAAATAACCAAGCAGTGCTATAGAAAATAAATTGCTTTATTTTGGTGAGCAAACCAAATTCCTTGGACTCTATATAGATGAGTGTATTTCATTCGTAAAATATTGTGAATAAGTAGTTATTGAATTAAATTCAGCCAGTTATTCATTGAAGATTTCATAAATTCAATTGAAAATTATATCAGTAGTAATTCTGTGTTGCTTCTTCTAATCCTGTGAAAAGTGTTATATGCTCAATTTTTAGCAAAATACATATCAAAGCAACATTATTCATTATAAAAAAACTACACTGAAATAACTATTTCTGAAGCTCAATACCCTGATGTAAACTATCTTTTTCAACATAGTACTGTCTACAGCAGAGTGGGCGTCAACCATATAAAATCGGTGTTGTGAGCATCCCACCTTCTGGCCTCATTAAAAGGCGACTACAGTCCTTTCCAACCATTTTATGAGAAAATCATTCCATATAATTGAAAATATGAGCCAAAAAAATGCATGTCCTCAAAACATCTATTACACAAAAAAAAAGTGTACATTTGTTATTAATAAGAATAATTGAAAAAAAATTGCATACATCAATTCCCAACAAGATATATGCCTAATGTATGCATCAAAATATAAAAAAAATTGACGTCCTCAAAACGACCCTTACACATAGATATATATATATATATATATATATATATATATATATATATATATATATATATATATATGTATATATATATATATCTTGTAATGTTATGATTTATTTTCAAATATGAATTGTTGTTATAATATGAAAATAATGTTTGCTATTCTTTGTGAGCCAAATTGTTATGATATAGATAGATATTTTTGCCCTGTATAATATTGCAATGATGTAATAATAATTGCTAGCTACGTCACTGTTCTCTCGTCACGTTGCTGCCAATTGTTATCATTTTTCTTACCATAGCTAGCACAGTTGGTACACCTCTTATCTCAGATAGCCGGTTCAGGCAATTTAGTCACTACTTGATATGTCAAAACTCAATTTATTCAATGGTCTTTGTAATGATTGTTGATCATTGTAGAAAACAAAACAACAAAGTATCAAAAAGCAATCATTTCCTTTATTCAGGAAGACTTAATTTTACCTGGCCTACGAGAAATAACTTATTCTAATGTGAATCTACAAATATTCACGGATAATCCTAAAAATCAAATCATGGATGGATAGACACAACCTCACTTTTTCCGTGAGAGTGAAGTTTTCTGTTATAGTTCAAAATAGAGTGAAATAAAGTTCTTCAGATGTGAGATACGTTATTGTGAAATTGTTCAGGACCGGAAGTGCACTATTGAAGTTTTTATACCTGGCTGGAAATGTCGGTGTTCAAGATATGCCCTGAAACTGGATCCCTCCTCACTCCAAGCTCTATCAGGAACTCCAATATCATGAATCAGGAACCATACAGATGCAAAAATCAGCTTTGGATACTTGGATATGTTGTATAATTAAGGTAATATTGGTTTTGTTCTTCAAATGTTGGAATTATTTCGTTTTTCTTCTCCAAAAATGATGCGTGGCATTCCTTTCTGAATTTTTTTCGATCTCCCTTTCGGCTTTATTTTCTGTCACCTAGATACGAATTTTCCTTCCTCTTTTTTCATTTGAATTTTTGAATTCGCGCACCAAATTGTCACATTTCACTGTTTGGGTTCATCTTATATAATTTATATATACAACTATTTTTCCATTCTTATTACTTTTTACAAATTTCAATAATAATTGCTTATGACATCACCCCGTTGTTATTCTCTCACAATTTCCAATTTTCCATTTGACCATCTATTCCCTGATTGGCTAATCTCTTCAAGAAGTTTGCTGTTCTACCATTGGTTACTTTTAGTTATCTACAATTTCATATACTGTATGTTTCAAATTTATAAATGTGTTGATCACTTTTTATTCATGAAAATTTTGTAAATCTAGACTTTTTGTTGTCTTTTTACCAATTATGGGTTATAATCATTATGACAGTGTATGAAATTGATTGTGTTATAGTATTTTGACATTTTTATCTATCCGTATTATACATAGGCTTATAAATAAATAGAACTTCCAAAATTATGTAAAAACAATCTCTTGAAACTAATAACTATTTATTAATTATTCTTTTTATGGGTTTTTCCTTCTTAAAACTTATAACTGGCATAACATAACATAAAATATATATATATATATATATATATATTATATATATATATATATATATATATATATAGTGCCCAGTTAAGTTGGCGACATACATTATATATATTTCACCCATAGAGTAAGACTCATTTTCTGCAAAAAAATAAAATTCATATTTCAATATTTATTCAACGTATTCAAGAGCTGTTATCAAACGTGAATTAGTTCAGTAGGTTAATGCTAATGAATTTATGCATACAACTACTCCCATATTCTGATTTAAATAAAAGTACTATCTATATTTACAAGTTGATATTTCAAATATTATTATATTACCTTGGGATCAGGGCCATGCCTATATCTCCTCCACTTATCAACCGATTTGGATGAAATTCCGTGTACAGAGATATGAGACACAATTTCGGATTGACAAACCTATGGAAACAAAATGACCGACTTTCGGTTTCGCCAGAATAGCGCTCAACCTCGATTTTTCAAATGGAACACCCAGTATGTTTCATGTTTTTCGGATTCTACGGCTCAAATTACATACGACAATGTTGCCAAATTTTTATTTTGCAATTGAAAAAAAATAATTTCTCAATTTTTTTTTGAGCCCTGGAGGCCTTGATCAGGCTAGAATCTATTCTAATTCACATCAGTAACTTGTAGTAATAGTCATTTCATCGATAAGATCAATAAAAAATTGTTTTTTACGAATGGTACCTACCGAGGGCTATCTTGCCAATCGATAGAGAATTTAATTACCAATTCAACGATATACATTATGTACCACTTTCTATTTGTTCAAAGCTAAAATCGATCAATTATTGAATTTGTAAAATATTTTACACGATTCCTAAAACTTCCGATGAGTTATCCGTTTAGGTTTGATGAAATGAAAAGTAGCCGTGGAATCATGGAAAACAGTAGGTGATTAATGTCATGTCAAAAGTGAAATACCAATTTTACTTGTCATCTCGTTTCGTTTGTAAAAAGTTTTTTGAAATGGAAACTAATAATGGTTTTTTTCGAAACGAACAAATCGATATGATATTGATATACGGAGAATGTCAGAAGAACGCTGTCAATGACAGTATGCTATACGCTGTTCGTTATCCGTTAAGACGGCACCCATCGAGGACCTATTTCAGGAAACTGAAAATGATGTTAAGGAAAGAACCATCGTCAGTGAAGAAGCATTGTTCTTGTTTCTCTATCTGCCTTAATGCGAGAATGGGAAATTGAATGTGGGATCAGTAGGGAAAGTGCCAGAAAAGTATGGAAAAAATATAAATATCGCTCCCATACATATAGTTTGCTTCAGCATCAGTGCTGTGCCGAGCACTGACGAAAAGTGCTTCGAGCACTAAGCACTAAGCTCTCTTGAAAAGTGCTCCGGAATCTCGAGCACTAAGCACTCTTATTTACAAAATGCTCGCGATTACTAAGCACTTTCAAAAAGTTATTCGACATGGCGAGCACTAAGCACTTTTCAAAAGGATGATACTGTTATACACTTGAATTACTTCTTGACATGATTTTTGTATGTTTTGTAGATTAATCACGTCAAATTCAATCCAAAACATCAACAAAACGGCGTATGATGTTAAACGCAATGCTTCGCCTATGATTCATTATTTATAAGTGTGGCATCAAATGAACTAATGTGGTGGAGGTGGAATGAACTCGCATGATTATTATTAATATCATTTAATATAAATAAAAATATATTTCCAACAGAATACAGAAAAACATAACGTCAATTCTCTAACAAACTAAATGTTACACATCAATCGAATAAAGTAGAAGTTTGTTTTGTTTTGAAAATCTTTCTGTAATACGATAATTCCTCTTAGAATATCTGTGATTCTTTCTCATCACCTTCACCTTGAATGTGTTGGTCGGATATAGATGTTTTGTCAACTTGATATGGTATATCATTCGAAAGGTTTTTCAGTGATCTTCTACACCTGACCAATTAACTCGAAGTGAAGGCAATAAAAAAAACACAGAAATTCACCAAGGAAATATTGAATTTGAGGAGGATCTCAAAAACAAAATAATTTTTGTTATTTTCTTTCATCCATATCCTTTGAATGGCCCTCTGAATCGAACTCAATGTCAACTACTAACAAGCCATACAAAGGAAATGAAATTCTGCCAAAAGAACATACAGGAGTGGTCAACTTTCCGACACGCCCTGTAAATTTTTCTTGAATATCTTGTTTTCATGAACCAACCTGAAGCAAATCTAGTCAGATATTGAATCCTGAAATCAGAATTATATTTCGAGTCAAGAATGTGTTTATTTAATTTTTGAGTAAACCCTCAACAAATAAGATTTTCTCTTGTAAAGGATTAATATTCAATATCACTCACACATTTAAGAGAATGAGAACCATATTCGTTGTTCAATACCCTGTGTTCCTGAAAGTAGACAAAGGATTGAGTTGTGTCAATGGATATTATTGTTCAAGAAGTCGACAACTGCATCATAACAAAAATTTGGGAAATTCCTCTGTAGCCCAATTCTCCATAAGTCGCCTTGACCTTCACTTTTCGATGCAGCGATAAAATATTATTTTATAGAACTAACCTATCTATACTGCGTACTGCGCCGAGTCCTGACACACTCCGCAACATTCAGAACAAGACTGTGACACAGCTTGATAAGCTGTGACCACAGGCTGTGATCTGTAGAAGATGCATATGCAATAGTTCGTCTTGAGTGGGGGTACTATGCTACCGGCCACGTTTTCATGTTTCGACAAGTAGTAATAGGCTTTTTCATGTAGATGACAAATGACTAACTTTGTTTACCTGTCAGACCCAACGGCATTGACGGCGATTTTTTTTGTCAAAGGAAATACAATATTTCCGAGTTTTCCTATGGATAGTTGACTTGAATTTACATAGAGAAGAAAACTCACCATTAGAAGATATTCGTGTACATTATTTTATCTGCGAAGAAAAGGTTTTTGGCGGTATAAAATAGGTGATAAGTAGTTAACCTACAAAGAAAGTTACGAACGCCAATGTATGCAGGTGCATTTGTCATGAAGTTGACTGTTGACATAATGTGAAAATACCGCTAATTTTGAACTAAGCCAATCTCAAATTGTTATTTCAAAACTAACCAATGGCTATTCACTTTCCCAATAGCCAATCAGACTTTGGGTCTCAAAACGAGCGCATGCGCCTCAAAAAATCATCTAAATAAAAAGGCCTATTAGGAAAGGCTTAGTGCTTAGTAATCCCGAAAAGTGCTCCTGAGCACTTAAGCACTAAGCCTTTTCGTAAAATGATCGAAGCACTAAGCACTGGTTCAAAAAAGTACTCGGGAGCACAGTGCTTACGAGCACAAAAGTGCTCTGAGTGCTTTCACGAGCACTAAGCACAGTGCTTTGGGACAGCTCTGATCAGCATCTAGAAAATGACCCAGAACGGAGGGATGGATTAGAACAAATGGTCCACTCAGATGGCCCAGCAGATCGCCCAATTTAACCCCTAATAATTTTTTCAGATTGATTTCATTTTGTTAGATGGCTTTCTATGTTTTGAACAAAAAGGAAATGTATATCGTTGAATTGGTAATTAAATTCTCTCTATCGAACGGCAAGATGGCCTATGGTAGGTACCATTTGAATTTTTTGATTAAATATGCGTTCAGAAAATTTCAATTCCTGCTGTAGGATTTGTTATTGATCTTATCGATGAAATGACTATCACTATGAGTTACTGATGTAAATTGATATAGATTTTAAGGCCTCCAGGGCTAAAAAAAATTAGGAATATTTTTTTTTTAATCGTAAAATATCGTATATAATATGAGCCGTATAATCCGAAAAACATCAAACATACAGAGTATTCCATTTGAAAAATCGAAGTTGGTGGCTATTCTGACGAAACGTGAAGTCGGTCATGGTGTTTCCTTATGTTTGTCAATCCGAAATTGTGTCTCATATCTATGTACAAAATTTCATTCACTCGGTTGATAAGTGAAGAAGATAAAGGCATGGCCCTAGTCCCATTGTCACCCGGTATGCAGACGACACTCAGCTCTAACAGTTTTCCTACTCAATCAACTGAAATTGCTTGTATATAGATACATTCATCATTGATATTGATAGAAAGATTTTTCTGTGAATTGAAAAATCCACGATTAAAATGAAGTTATTTTTTGTGAATGTCTAACAGAAAACAACTACTTCCCCGGCTAAAGCCACGCTGGACATTGAACTACATCTGATATCTATCAGATGTAGTTTATTTCTGCACCAGAATCATATTTTTTACAAACCTCTTATATAACTGATAAATTTCAAGATTTAATTATTTCAAATTAAGTTTTAGAAGATGCAGAACTTTTTATCATGGTCATTTTTTCCCGTAAACAAAAAATAGAAAAGTTTTCCATTTGTCACTCAACTCAAGCGGACACACTATATATATATATATATATATATATATTGTTATGTTAGGAAGGACCAGTAATATATTTTAAAGATGAAAAAGAAATAATTTCTTGAAAAAAAACCACAAAAATAATAAATACTTAATAGTTAGTAGTTAATGAGAAGTTGTTTTACATTTTTTTGAGATTCTATTTCCTGTATGAAGCCTCTGTATAATATTGATAGGTGAAAATATGCGAATACTATAATGCAATCATTTTCATACATTGTCAAAATAATTACAACCTATAATTGTTCAAAATACAACAAAAAAGTCTAGATTTACAAAATCATTCTGAATTAAATGTGATCAACGAAATTATAAGCTTGACACATACAGTATATGAAATTGTATCTAACTAAAAGAACAACAAACTTCTTGATGACAATAGCCAATCAAGGAACAGGATGATCAGATAAAATATTTGAAATTGTGGAAAAGTAAGAACTGAGAAATGTCAAAAATAATTATCATCAAATATTGTATTTAGTTTATAAGAAATGTAAAATATATTAGTTCATAAGTTCTCTCATATAACACCAAAATAGTGAAAGTTCGACAAGGAAGTGCGCGAGTTTGAAAATTCAAATAAAATGGACAAAACAGAAATGGTATTCAAGGGATGAAAAAACAAAGCTGAAGGACATTGAAAAAATTTTTGAAAAAAAAGCCAGGTACAAAATTTGAATGAAAGAAATTTAGAGAAGATAGTTTTTCAACAATAAAAACCAATACAACTTCTGAATAATCCACACAAAATAAACAAGGATAAAAGAAGATTACCTTTTTTGGTTATCCACATGAAACTTGTCCAAGCTGATTTCGTGGATTTTGGATGGTTCCTTTTAAAATGGTTAGTTCCTGAGAGGAGTGGATGAAATTGGAATTCAGATTATGCCAGGTATTGCATCAGCGACAGTTCCAGCTCCAGGTATGAACTTTTAGTGCACATCACAAACTGAATCACTTTACAACGTAACTCGTATATCTGGAAAGCTCTATTTCATTTTGGTATTGAACTATAAGAGTATTCTTCCAACCCAAAAAGAAAGTGAGGTTATGTCTACAGTATCCATCACTGATTCTCATAATTTTCTATGAAAATTTGTCAATTGATCATAGTATAAGTTATATATCGTAGGCCAGATCAATATAAGTTTTCCTGAATAAAGGAAATAATTGTTTTTGATAATTTTTTGGTTTATTTGCCACAATGATATGCTAATCGTTTACTTATAAACACTGAACTGATAATATCTCGATTGACATCAAAACAGGCAGTGGCTCTATTGCCAGTACCAGCTCCTGAGGCGAAGGCGTACCAACTGAGATTAGTCGTGGTAAGAAAAGTAACTTATAATTGGCAACAACGTGGCGAGAAAACAGTAACGTAAGCTGGCAATTATTATTTCATATACAGGGAGAAAATATTTGTGGGGCCATAACAATAACGTGTGGAAAAATTACCAACAATTATTATTTAAAAGCTTTTATTATTTCATAACAATATATTATACAGGGCAAAAATAATTAGCTATTAATATAAGATAACAATTTGGCTCCCAACGAGGTGCGAAAATATTTATAAGCATAAATAATAATAATAATAAACACCTTTCAATATTTCATAACAATATATATATATATATATATATATATTCATTTTGTCCACGTAGGTTGGCGACATATATATATATATATATATATATATATATATATATATATATATAATAATATATATATATATATATATTTCTCCCATAGAGAGTTAGACTCATTTTCTGCAAAAAATTATAATTCATATTTCAGTGTTTATTCAATGTATTCAAGAGCTGTTATCAAACGTGAATTAGTTCAGTTGATAATGCTGATTTTATTATTTTCATAAAACTAGTCCCATATTTTGATCTGAACAGAAGTACTATATATCTATTCAACGTATTCGAAAGCTGTTATCAAACATGAATCAGTCCATTAGGTAATGCTCATGAATTCATGCATACAATAAGTACTATATTTTGATTTGAACGAAAGTACTATGTATCTATTCAACGTATTCAAGAGCTGTTATCAAACGTGAATTAGTTCATTAGGTAATGCTGATGAATTTATGCATACAACTACTCCCATATTTTGATTTAAACAAAAGTTATATCTATATTCCCAAGTTGATATTTCGAAGATTATTATATCACCTTGTTTGAATTACAGGAACAATGAACCCATGGATTCACAGACAGACTCCATTTCTACATTTGGCCTAAGAAGATTGAAAAATGTAGAGAATACCGATTTTATGAATATCTTGATCCAGTGTCTTTCGAAAATCAAGGTTTTGTTGGAATTTTTCAAGAATGGTTTTTGTATGGAGGATTTAAATACTACTTTATCGAGAATGGAAGGAGATCTAGAGAAATCTTCTATATCTTTGATAGAAAATATCTGGAGTCCTGATTTTTCTCGGAAAACGGTAGATTCTTCACATTTCGTCCGTGTATTTGTAGCGGTTTATGTGGCCATTATTTATATAGCGACAAGATGTTGCTTTATTTTCCCTCGGCTAATTTACTCAGAGGCTCGTGTGGGAACTGGCCCTAATAGATTCATATAGTGTGATGTTAAATATTATTATTTTGTGACCTTTTTTCCTATTTTTGGACGCCATCCAGTTGAACATAAAACTAGAAAAATAATCTACTACAACTGAGAACTTGTAGATTAAAACGTATACATGAATTATAGACAATTTAAAAAATATGGGTTTATTTAGAAATCAAACTCTGATTGTTTATAATATATAATGTATTTCCAATTATCACAATAATATGGTATCCCACATAATAAAAACCACATTAACATATTCAAGTAAAAAAAAAAAGGTTTTCGATATTTTCTCTACTGTACAACGTACGTACGTTGGGTAACGTTCCGAAGTATAGTATCGATACAGGCGTTGCCTCGAATCTAAAATAAGGTTGATATGTAAACATCAACTTTAGGAAAACAACGGTGTCGGTGGTATAATCATATATAATAATAATAATAATAAATGCTTTCATTGAGAGGTTACATACTCGGTACATAGAACCTAACAAAAGGCAGGATTCAATATCTGCGCATGATAATTCATTACAGAGCTTTATTTTCCATCCAACCATCAATACAGTTTTACATTGCATGTTTATCAATAAGAACAGTTATGTAATATAGGTCTCTGTACTTCCGTAGAAAACATATGACAACAAAAATATGGATATTTCTCAACTTGCATTATCAATTATGTTCATTCCTCTGAAAAAAAAATCAACACAATGAAGTTGAATCAAATTTTCAGTGAATAAATCCATACACAATGTAAATAGACAATGGAATTGAAAATCGACAACACAATAATAACAACGTAATGTGTACGAGCACTTCAACTCAAAACGAGTTACAAAACAAAATTCCAGAACAGTCTGTCCTTAATAATCCTGGGGTAGTATTAAGTATACACTGAGAGTGCTACTAGTCTGGTTGTCCACAGGAACACAGCAAATCAGCCCTTTGGTAGGACTCATCAGCATTCTGAGTTGTCTATATGTGATCTCCTGAACCATGAATTGATTTGCCTGTAGGTACCAATATCAACTGACCGTTACAAGGAACCAAGAACCAGGGACCAAGAACCCTATTATATTAATAAAACTTGTACCTGACCAATATATAACTTATTTGTACTTCCTGGTTTGCGTTCACCCTGTATAGCGAAGTAACATACCCGTTAGAAAGTTTGCTCCGCAGTAAAGTGTGAAAAATTTGTGTTTTCCTGAACCAAACCAGTCTTGTACCGGCCTGGAACAGAAAACTAACCCACCTGCACCATATATATTGGAGACGACGTTGAAAAATCTCCCTGAAGACAAAAAATCGGATGGAAATCTGATTGTAAATTGCGATCTGGTGAGCAAGGAATCAGTCCTTGCAGGGATTGGTTCTCTGCCGAGGGCCGATCTCCTGGAGGTGCTGGGGGCATTGTTGTCTTCCCTAGGTGAAGATTTATTGAAAATACCAATAATAAGTTCACTAATTTCGGCGAAATCGAATGAAAAGTCAGGAGGTTCTGGTGATGTCCCTGCTACAGAAAGACCCAGGAAGGAGCAATTTCCTGCCCTGCCGGCAACCAAAGATACGCAGAATCAACCCTCGACATCTTATCCCTATAGTAGAAGCTCTAGACTAGTAGCATATATCGACTCCAGTAGAAAAACTGCGATGAATGTTCCAACTTCAAATAGATTCCAGAGTTTGACAAATGTCACATCAGACAGTGACATGCACCAACCGGCAAAGAATGGTCCAGCGGCTGAACCCGAATCCGAGTGCGCCTCTTCTAGCGGAGGGACCAGCCAAGTTCAAAATTGTACAGAGAGTGCCGACGACGTGAATATGGATGATGCCAATGCGACAAATACTTCACCCACAGAGCAGACTCCACATACAATCAGGGGACAAAACGTCCCTCCTATCACAGTCAGAGATAAAAACAAGTGGGTCACTATAAATTCTTTATTCAAAAGTAATAATATTAAATTGAACAAACTGTCAAAGAATGTATTTGACGGGATCAAGATTTTTCCGAACTCTCCTGAAGACTACAGGAAAATATCCAGTATCTTTAAAGATCAAGGTATTCCTTTTCACTCTACCTACCTACCTACCCACCTGATGATGAAAAGTTGAGAGTAGTCTTCAGGGGAGTCCCTGAATTCTTAGATTGTAATGACATCCATAACAAGCTGATTGAGAGGGGGTTCGCCCCGGTCTCAGTGGTCCGTATGCGCAAACTGAATTCATCTAAAACTCCTTTGCCAATGGTATTAGTTCTTTTGGATTAAGAACAAAAACATATCTTCCAAGTCACAGATATTTTGAACGTTCAAGTGACAGCTGAGCCACAGAGACCCAGGGCCTCTGTAGGCCAATGCCACCGCTGTCAAAGATTCGGCCACTGTCAGCTGAACGACTGTGCCATTCCCGCTTGTGTGAAGTGCGGTGAGAATCACGTTACGAGGAGATGCCAAAAGTCTCCTGATGAACCGGCGAATTGTAGTGAGGGTCACACTGCAAATTATCGGGATGTCCCTAATGTCCTCGGTCAAGGCGCAGGGTGGACCCTGCTTCAAATCAGTACGGAAGAAGACATTTTCCCGTGAATTTGGGTAAGACACAAGCGGGGGTGTCATATACGGCGGCTGCCCAAGGCGCTCCCCCTGCTCAATCAGCTCAAATCACAAATAGCCCCAAAGACATCATTTCCACTTTGGATCAGATGAGGATGCTGTTTGCACAACTCGCGGAAGCTGCTGCAAAATTCTCAATCGGTTTTAATCCCAACTAATGGGTGAAAGGCAGCTTCCGAATTTCATCAAAGCGGTGAGTTGGAATTGTGACGGTCTTCTCCAGAACAGACTCGAGTTTATAGAGTTTCTTGTAGAGAACAACATTGATGTTGCTTTTCTGCAAGAGACTCGTCTTAATGGACAACCTGTTAGATTTTCTAACTACAAAACGCCTAGAAATGACCAAATTAGGCGTCCGGGTGGTGGTGTTGCTATTTTGGTAAAACGCTGTCATTCGCACGTGCAGCTCGGCATTTCCAATGATGATACCCATGGTATAGAATCAGTAGGTATTGTTTCCAACACAAGGAGTGGTCCTATTCGTTCAATCAGTGCATATAACCCTCCGAACAATATAATACTTCCTGAAGCACTCGATGTGCTTCTGATGGAAACATATCAACCCGTTAGTGTTGCAGGGGATCTGAACGCTAAGCACGTGCAGTGGAGTCGTGTTACCAACACGAATGGTAGGCGACTGTGGCAACACAGTGATAGGTATGAATACCAGGTGTTGGCTCCAGGTGAGTTGACGTTTTTTGGTGCCGGTAATGGTAGACCTGATGTGCTTGACATTGCCCTGGCCAGGAATATCCCCTGGAACTGGGACATGCACGTTCTCACCGAATTGAGCTCTGATCACAACACGGTTATTTCGACGCTAGGAGGTAATCCACCGCCCCAGACAGATCGTCTGTGTACGAAAGTAAACTGATAGATGTTCAGTTCATTCCTGGAGACTGCATATTGCGCTCCTGAGAGAATGAATTCTCCACTTGAGTTGGATGGGGCCGTAGCGCGTTACGAACTCACCATTGAAAATGCCTTGATGGATTCCTCCCGCAGAGAACAAGCTCCCAAATACGATGATGAATTTCCGCAAAGGATTAAAAATCTAATACGTGAAAGAAATAGGGCGAGAAGAGCCTTTCAAAGGAGTTTGTTTCCTGCGGATAGAATCCGGGCTAATCAGTTGAATAGGGAGGTAAGAGTAAGTATAACGGAATTTAGGCATGAAAGATTCGGCAATATACTTCGAAATCTAGAAAACAACAATCAATTATGTAAACTTAGTAAAAATGTAAAGACTAAAGAAGCTGATCTTCCCCCTATTCACGGTGAGGGTGGAATGTTCTATGACCCTGCGTCTGAAGCTCGAGCATTTGCAGATTCGATGGAAAGGCAATTTAGGCTGAACGAGCATCCAGACGATGATCTGGATCGAGACCTTTTGTTAGAAGATAGGGTTCGTCGCACCTTAAGAAAGCCAAATCGGGATGACATTCGTCCGGCTTCGCTGGATGAACTTAAGGCGCACATAAGAGGATTAAATCCTAGAAAAGCACCTGGTTATGACGGAATTACCAATCGAATGATTAAGTATTTTTCGGATAACTAGTTGCAGTCATTGTTGAACATAATAAGCGATTCGATGGGCCTCAAAAGATTTCCTCGAAGGTGGAGGCATGCCATCGTGGTGATGATTCCAAAGGAAGGACAAAACCCGACCTTCCCACTTAATTATAGTCCAATCAGTCTGCTTTGCACATCAGCTAAGTTGGCTGAGAAAATCGTCCTGGAAGGGCTCGACGATGAAGTGGATGACAGAAATGTCCTACCGAATGAGCAGTTCGGCTTCCGCCGAGCTCACTCCACCGAGCTTCAGGTTCTGAGGCTGGTGGAAGAACCAATGAATTCATTAAATACCAACAACAGCGCCCATGTCATACTTCTTGACATCAGTAAAGCGTTCGATAGAGTATGGCATGAAGGCTTGCTTTCAAAATTGATAGACTTCCACTTGCCTCGGGGTCTGGTGAAGTGGCTAAAATCGTTCCTCATGGGTAGGACATTCCAAGTCAAGGTCGACAATTGTCTCTCGGATTCGAGAGCAATTGAAGCCGGCGTTCCTCAGGGGGCAATATTGTCTCCTATGCTCTACGCTCTTTTCACGTCAGACATACCCAGGAGTGAACACGTGAAGATCTCCCTTTACGCTGATGATACGGCCTTACTTTCTTCTTCAGCCGACCATCTGATGGGTGTCGTCTATTTGCAGAATGCATTAGACGACCTCCAGCAGTGGTATCTGGAGTGGATCAGGGTGAATCCTGACGAAACGCAGGCTATCTCGATGGGTCGCAAGAGAAACAACCCAGAGAGAGGAGTGGCTGTCTCTGGAAGGGAGATAAATTGGGTGGAGCAGGTCAAGTACCTCGGAGTTACATTGGATCGCCGACTCACCTGGAGGCCACACGTTAAATTGAAAAAAAATAAAATACATAAGAAAATCGCATCACTCTATCCGTTAGTAAACAGGAAAAGTAAACTTTCCCTAAAAAATAAAGTTATGATCTACAAAATGGTTTTCAGACCTGTCATTTTGTATGCCTCAGCCACCTGGGGCCAGACCTGCAGAACGAGCATTCGCGTCCTGGAACGGGCGCAAATACGGTAACCATAAACGATTATCATAGGAAAAAAATTCCACGAACTGTACGTATAAATATAAGTTTGAAATATACGTTCATTTCGGGTTTATGGAAAAAGTCTATTGAAGAAGTATTACATACGAATAAAATACGTGTTCGAAATGCAATTAATAAACGTATATAAGAACAACAAATTCAAACGTTCACCATGAACGTCCAATAAACTAACTATGAAATACAAATGAAATTATTAAACGTCTATTGTAAACCAATTCTCACCCTAACAATAAACGTTTTTCATTTGGCTTGAATAGTCAGTGCCCCTGATATGTTTTCTATAATTCACTTTGATTACTACATTTATCAACATGTTAAGCTTTTTTCAATTCGTTAAGGCTGGAGAAGGAAAACAATATAAAACACATTTTTTTTTATGTCAATTATTTTACACAAACACGAAAAACTCATACCTCTAATTCATGTGCTTTACCGGTAACAAAAATCCCAAGAGATATTTTAATCAAACAAAACCATCAAAATAATGATATAAAAATATAGATAAGCGAACAAAGAACTGATTTTTCATGGCATCGCTTGTTTTCGATTCAAACATCAACCGTATCTGGCCTCAACCAGTTTCAACCAATCCATAACAATGATTTTGTTGGCAAGATCCTGCTCATCCCGTTCCCTGTAGCCAAAGTTACAGCTTCTGCAAGAATATTCTATCAGGGAGAGATCAGCTAAAACCTAACCACTTTGATGATATTTGTATTTTCAAATGGTCATTTGTCCCGTCCAGCCCATTAAATTTCAAAGCCACTTCATTTTTTGAAAGGAACTTGAGCATTCCCATAACATAACTTCTCACAAATGCACCACCAATACCAGAAATTCATTTTTTCTGAGGAAATAGGAAATAAAAATAAACGTAACAAGTAATGAAATTGAGTTATATCATATGTTCGAAAGACAGCTCTTCATTACTAGAGTCGTCCAACGTCCAAATATTGATCAAATGAAAAGATTTCACATCACAATTCATTACTATAATATAAGTCTGTCGGTTGCTATATGAAAAGCGTTCATTTTGACTAATGCCCTTCTGTTCATAAAAGATGCCAAAACCAACAAAATTACGGCGTCGCATCCGAAATTTCGTAAGATATTCAAACAAGCGGCCCCACTGGAAAATATATTGTACAACGTTCTATATCATGCATTTCTACTCACTTTTATAACCCACACCATCACAGAGTTGGTTAATACGATATCAAACGAAATATTGCAATGTAGAATAGTTGTATATATATATATATATATATATATAAGGGGAAAAAATTTGTTATAATAAATATATATATATATATATATATATATATACACATCAACGACCTGTTGAAAGCAACTTCATGTCCAGTACACAGCTTTGCCGATGATAGTACCGCTTTCTCTTCCAGGGCCCCTATATCAGCCCGTGAAACCAGAAATGAACGAGGAAGAAATTTTAATAATATAAATATGGACTAAGCAACAATTCTCGAATGGGGATCTAATAACTTGGTAGAATTCAATGCAAACAAAACACAAGCATGTCTTTTCTCTAGAAAAGCCGATCTCACTGTGCCTAACATAACTTTGTCAGGAGTAACCATACCACTGAAGCCATCCATATCGATGCTTGGTATTACTATCAGCAATAACCTTTCCTGGGAAAATCTCGTGAGGTCCATTGCCAAAAGTGCATCCCAAAACTTGGTTTTCTGTTTCGTGCCAAGAGCTATTTCACCCCCAGTCAGCTGCTTATGATCTATAAGGCACAGATCCGACCTGTCCTGGAATACTGTTCCCATATTTGGAGTGCGGCACCTAAACATATCCTGAGGCTATTGGATTCTGTCCAAAAAAGGGCAATTCGTCTCGTCGGTGATGCCTTGCTTACAAACTCGCTCACTTTTCTGGAACACCGTAGAAAAGTTGGCGATTTGTCTCTATTTTATAGATATTTTCATGGGCGATGCTCTTCTGAAATATCAACAATCGTTCCTGCTTTGGCAGTCTTTTCGAGATTAACCCGTCAAGTTCAGTCATCACACCCCTTCGTGGTCACTTTGGAGACCTGCAGAACATCACTTTCCAAAGACTCGTTCATCCAACGAACAGCGAGGCTTTGGAACTCATTGCCTAAGGAGGTGTTCCCCGAGGCATACAACCTTCAGAAATTTAAAGAAGAACACCAACTCCTACCTTCTTTCCCTAGGTTCCCACGATGTTCTCTGAACATTACAGGATATCCTTTTTCGTGGGAACCAGAACATAAAAAATATATATATATATATATATATAGAAATAATGAACAGAACAGAACAACAATGCTCCTGGTTGACACCTCGAGCTCATATAATAAAAAGTGGACACCGAAACACCATACTATGAAACCATAACCTCTATAACCTTCACCTCGTCTCTCATGGTATCAGCGATATCAGTCGATAATATCCGATCTACAAATTATAAACGAAAATAATATACAGTGCTAGTCAAAAGTCCCCTCCCCCCCTCGTATCTTTTGAACGGGTATACTTATAATAATGAAATTTGGAGGGTGGAAATAAACGGATGTAGGCTTCTCAACTGGTCATAACAGGTGACGCAATAGTCATAAATGACGTCACAAGGCCACTGTGACCAATAATTTTAAATGGGACCCTATGGCAAGTGACAGCTCGTTTGAAAGGTATTGAAAATACCTATTCAGTCATACCAATTTTGTTCGGGTTTCGGCTGATTTTGATTGATAAATTGAAGAAATACGAAAATTATAGTTTCGCATTTAATTAATAAAGATTTAAGAACCAGTTCTTATAATAAGTGTTCAAAATGTGCTCCATCTACTTCCTGGCAGTAATGCATCCTATTGCTAAACTCTTGTCGTACTCGTCCCAGTGTGTCAGCGGAAATTGCCCTACATTCTTCAACAATTCGTTGTTTCAGAATGGCAATACTGTCAGGTGCTGTAGCGTAAACCTTAGATTTCAAGTACCCCCATAGAAAAAAATCTAATGGTGTAAGGTCCGGAGACCGAGCTGGCCATTCGATCGAACCTCGTCGTCCAATCCATCTACCACGATATTCTTCATCTAGGTAACGTCTTACTGCACCGTAATTGTGTGCAGGAGCACCATCTTGTTGAAACGTTATTTCCAAGTTGTCGAATTCATCTGGATTATCTTCTAGAATTTCAAGAATTAACGCCTCAATATCATTTTGTAACATCTCCAGATACAATTCACCGGTTAAGTTAGCATTGAGAAAAAGAGGCCCAACTATGTGGTTTCCCAAAATACCTGCCCAAACATTTACTTTTTCTGGAAATTGAGTATGTGTTTCACGAAAGATGTGAGGATTTGTGTCACTCCAATACCTCACATTTTGAGTGTTAACATTTCCATTGAGAAAGAAAGTACTTTCGTCACTAAAACAAATTGTCTGTATGTAGCCTGGTTGTTGGTTCATTTTATTGGACATAGTTTGACAGAATTCTAGTCTTCGGTCGGCGTCATCATCTGAAAGTTGGTGCACCATTTTTAATTTGTATGGATGAAATTTGTTTTTAGCCAACACCCTATGTACTGTCCTTTGACTGACTTCACAGATAGACGCAACTTGGGCTGTGGAAGAAGTAGGGTTTACTACAATTTCTCCAATTATGTCAATTTTTTTGTCATCACTAATTGTTGGTCGACCAGATCGTTTGGCATCTTGAACACTACCTGATGCTTCAAACTTCCGAAGAAGCTCCCTCAAATAAACCCTCGATATAGGGCGATCGGGGTACCTCTCATTAAACAGTCGTTCCGCTGCATGGAAATTGTTTCTACATTCACCAATTATTAAGATAGCTGCTATTTTGTCGGCTACAGTACGTACCATTTTGCCTATGTAAACACTTAAACGTCTCGTTAAACAATAGCTTAGGTAAATTTTCAAGGTATAAACACTTTTGACAAGTAGAGAATTCAAAAACGTCAACCTTTTTGACAATTAACCAGAGGCGTACTTTAAAATCTTTATTAATTAAATGCGAAACTATAATTTTCGTATTTCTTCAATTTATCAATCAAAATCAGCCGAAACCCAAACAAAATTGGTATGACTGAATAGGTATTTTCAATACCTTTCAAACGAGCTGTCACTTGCCATAGGGTCCTGTTTAAAATTATTGGTCACACTGGCCTTGTGACGTCATTTATGACTATTGCGTCACCTGTTATGACCAGTTGAGGAGCCTACATCCGTTTATTTCCACCCTCCAAATTTCATTATTATAAGTATACCCGTTCAAAAGATACGAGGGGGGGAGGGGACTTTTGACTAGCACCGTATATTTAGTATACTCTCTACTATATTATGCAATCCGGAAATTCATTATTATACGTATGCTGTGAACGTATAATGAACGAATAATGTAATCCAATCCAACTTAGTATACTACTAACAGATATGAAGCATATCTGAAAATTTGTTATTATACGTATGCTGTGAACGTATAATAAACGAGTGATGTAAACCAATGGTACGAACAGATATAAAGCATATCTGGAAATTCATTACTATTAGTATGCTTTAAACGTTAATGAAAGAAACAATGGTATAAATTCAGTATGGAACAATATAAATTCAGAATGGAACAATAACATGAAATTCAAATATGAACAATCACATATATACGTTATTTCACTATATATAACATGCATATATTTGATACCACGGATATATTCAACACATTTAATATAGGTATAATGAAGAACGGTTATGATATATGGTATAGGGTTTTTAAAAAAATTAAAATTTTTTTTTTGGGCCCAAAATATATATATATATATATATATATATATATATATACATATATATATATATATATATATACATATATATATATATATATATATATATATATAACGGGGATCTTCAGTCAGCACAAGTGTTGAACTATGAAAAATTCTTCAATACGGTGGACCGAGCTTTCGTTTCAATTTTGAAACTTATTCAGGGTCAGTAATCTGAGTGGTTGATTAATGAACATCAACAAAAAAAAACGTAAAATATGTAAATATTTGTCGGAATGGTGTTATATCTTTGACGTTTCGAGTGACAGTTCAAAACTTGTGCTGACTGAAGATCCCCGTTATTCCCCACTGTTCATACCAATTTTGAGTCGTTATTTCTAAATTTATATATATATATATATATATATATATATATATATATATATATATATATATATATATATATATATATATACAGGGTGAGTCAACAGGATTCCCGTGGTTCATTGCTCCTTTCTTATATTTTTTTGTCAAAGGGACCATCTGAGACCACCTTCTGAAATTATTTTCATTCATACAGGGTGCATCATTGATGCGTGGCTAACCAAAGTTGTTCTTTTCCAAATGAAAGACCCGGTATATTTTCATATCTTCCGATCGGCTGTTCCATTGGCTGCTCAATAATTTTTTCAATTTTGAATTCTGTTGCGGCTTTGCCGAGTTATTCAAAAGAAATCCATTTTGTAGACTTCTTTTCGAAAAATTACCTATTTCAAATTTTGAAATATTTAGTAACGATAATTGGGAAATCGTTGGTCGATATGATGATGTTCATTGAGAATACCAAGAATTTGGAATAAATTGTACAGGATGTTCGATACAACAACACAAACTTAGCCATTTTCAAACATCGGTACTTTGATTTTTTCAAATGGAACACCCTATATATTTTCATTTAAATCAAGTCGTTTTCAATAACTCTATACTTTTCATTCTCCATGTCATGTACCTGAAACAACTCGTTTCCGAGATATTCTACATCCAAAAGATGGATATTTTTCTACAGAAAATATTGACAATGTTCGCCTTTGGTATTATATTTGGAATTAAACTTTGCATACGAATCATATTCATTCGAATCTAACAGAAAATAATAATTAATGCAGCAAATGTTCAATGTGCCTGCCATTTTCACCAATACACACTCTCAATCTGTTTCAAAAATTAGTATCCACATGTGCCAACATGTCCTCTGAAATTTCCCTGAAAGCAGTACGAATTCTTGCTTTCATATTTTCAGGAAATGTAGGCGAAGTTTGGTAGAAAACCCATTTAATGTATCCCCATAGAAAAAAATCCATTTTTGTGAGGTCCGGTCCTTGGAGGCCACTGAACTGGCCCTCCTCTACCTATCCATTTTTCACGGAATTCATTATCAATGTATTCCCGCACATCAGTGTGGTAATGTGCAGGCGCGCCATCTTGTTGAGCCACATTCTCTGCCTTATTGCCAATGGAATAACATCTAATAAATTTGATAACTGACTTCGCAGAAATCTTAGATATTTTCTTCCATTGAGATGTCCGTTGAAAAAAAAGGGCCCAATTACACGCCGTCCAATGATACCTCCCCAAACATTCAGTGACCAACGTTGTTGGTGATTGACATATCTAACAAAATGAGGATTTTCAGTTGCATAATAGTGCATATTATGCTGATTCACATGGCCATTGTTGTGAAACGTGGCTTCGTCCGAAAATAGAACATACTCAAAAAATCAGGTTCTTGGTTGATTTTATCTACACCCCATTGGCAAAACCGCATTCGCTTTGGAAAATCTCTTTCAGTCAGCTCTTGCATTAACTGCATATGATAGGGATGGTAATTGCATTTTCTCACCATCCAAGAAAACACTACTTTGAGATATTCCCAACTCCCTACTCAAAATACGTGTACTCACATGGGGATTCTCGGTAATATGCAATGCAATATCAAGAGCATTTTCATCATTCGTTACAGGACAAGCACGTTCAAACTTTTTGTAAAATACTTTTCCGGTTTCCTCAAATCTTGTTTTGAGGTCTCGAAATGCTCGCTGGTCTGGATGTCTTCTCTCAGGAAACTTTTGTTCGTATAATCTAGATGCCAGTAAGCAATTGCCATCACTTTTCCCCAAAGCATACACCATTTTAACCATGTCCCTAAACGATAATTCATAATGCCACAATAATTTTAACACAACTGGATTGTAGTTTGACAGTTACCTCTATTTACAAATTCCGATAGTCATTTTTTCAGCGGTAGTCATGGATAACTAAACTAGAACAAATAGTTACATTTGAAAATTTCTTCTGCTATGATAGTTATTCATGAGTAGTTGCTGAGAATGCTTTTGAAGATGGAAAAAATAATTGAAACATCATTCAGTATCAGTATTTTCTAAGAATAAACATGTAGATGAAAAAATCTATAGAATTTTTGATTTGATATTGAACAATTCCTTTAAACCAGAATATTTCGGAAACAGGTTGTTTAAGGTACATGACGACGGGGATGAAAAGTATAGAGTCATTGAGAAGGAGTTGATTTAAATGAAAATATACAGGGTATTCCATTTGAAAAAATCAAAATACCAATTTTTGGAAATGGCTAAGTTTGTGTTGTTGTGTCGAACATCCTGTACAATTTATTGCAAATTCTCGGTATTCTCAATGAACATCATCATATCGACCAACGATTCCCCAATTATCTTTACTAAATATTTAAAAATGTGAAGCTAATTTTTCGAAAATAAGTCTACAAAATAGATTTCTTTCGAATAACTTGGCAACGCCCCAACGGAATTCAAAATTAAAAAAATCGTTGAGCAGCCAATGGAACAGCCGATCGGAATATATGAAAATATACCGGGTGTTTCGTTTGAGAAAGAACAACTTTGGTTAGCCACGCATCAATGATGCACCCTGTATGAATGAAAATAATTTTAGAAGGTGGTCTTAGATGGTCCCTTCGACAAAAAAAATATAAGAAATCGAAATAGTGATACATTAAGAAGCAATGAACCACGGGGATCCTGTTGACTCACCCTGTATATATATATATATATTTATATATATATTTATATATATATATATATATTTATATATATATATATATATATATATATATATATATATATATATATATATATATATATATATATATATATACATGTGAACTGCATCAGATTATTGATAGTGACATCTATAATCTGTGCGGTGAAGCTTAAACCTACTATCGTGGAATTTTGATATTACGAGATTTCGTGCACATTAACAGGTCACCAACAAATGTGTCAGATAGGCCTACCCACGATATCAATAGTCGTACTCCTCATGCGTTTAACGCAAACAAATATCGAGAATGAGAGAAATCTGTTACGAATCCAAAAAAACACACTATCCCTCTACAGCCTGTTTCATGGTTTCCCAATCATCAGGACGGCTGTGGTCTCTTTCAAATTCGTATCAAATCGTGACCTATTATTGTGCACAAAATCTCGTGATATTAAAATTCCACGATATTAGGTTTAAGCTTCACCGCACAGATTATAGATGTCACTATCAATAATCTGATGCGGTTCACATGTTTGTATTGGCCTAAGGCTAACCAACGAGAAATCTGATTTGAATTTAAAAGACCACAAGCCGTCCTGATGATTGGGAAACCATGAAACAGGCTGTAGACGGATAGTGTTTTGTTCTATTTCATATATATATATATATATATATATATATATATATATATATATATATATATATATATATATATATATATATATATATATATATATATATATATATATATATATATATATGTTATATCTCACTTTTCACTAAAGACTTTTTAAAAACAATTGCTACTTCAAAAAGGAGTATAGTAGACTCCTTTGGACTTTATTTGGAAAATATAATGATACAATTAAAACTACTCGACTGAGTGTCTGAAAAACAACTAGTAACTAATGATGCCTCGCAGGGCTATTTATAATGTTAGATAAATGGTGACGCTGCTTAGACCAGCGAAATATTATATGTAGTCAGTTCCTGAGAGCGGACGTGATGACCCTGGGAAGATAGCAAGTCAGCAGTTTCCTGGAAGGTAACCTGATACTCCTGGGATAGCCACTAGTTATCTTGCATATAACAGCTCCCCATAAAGAAAAGTTGATGCCATGCAGCAACTTTTAGGGTTGTGAGGTGATCATGCATCTCCTTCCCAGATGGATGGATTCTTCCTGCATTTCTTCATGAAAACTTGGTCTTTTTCTTGGGAACATGCTGGAGATTCTTCTCAACGGTTTGAGTGGTCTGTGCGGTGGATGCGGTGAATCGTCAGGTCCTGTCAGAGCCAGTCCTGTCGTTCTCTTTCTACACTTGCAGAATAGGTAGAGTGCCAACAGGGATAAGACGAGTGAGATGGTGAAGAAGGTGAACCATGATATGTTCTTCTCGACGAAAGGTTGTTGAATCAGGTCATCTAGGCTTTTTGAATATGAGTCAAGCTTGTGTTTGGCAACGTCCAAGTCATCTACATTCAGATCGTTCAATTTGAGGGGCTTCAGTTTCGGCAGTTTCGATTTTTCTGGAATATCCACACAACACTCGTATGGTATTACAACTGGATGGGTGCCGTGGGTGACGTTCGATGTTTTCGATCCTTGAGAATTTGCCTGGATCTTTGTTATTCCAATAAACGCACTACATTCAATCTGGAGTTTCACGATTGAATTTTTATAAATAATTTCAGTCTTAGTGTTCATATTGGGACAATTCACGGTCACTTGTAAAGGTTCAGAAAGGATCACTAGCCATAGATTGGTTTCGAGTTTTTGAATGTTATAACCTTGGCTAAAAATCAAAGAACTTTGACAGTTTCGCGGAATGTTTTTGAAACTTTTGAAAATTTGGGCTTCACAAATGGAGTTATAGTCTTTGGATCTGTTTAGATCTTTTGCGGAGCACAATTCAGTTCTATGAAAAAGCGGTTTACACGTTTTCAAGTCTGTCACAGGTATGAACATTAAAGAATCATCATCTTTCGCGATGAACTTTTGAGAAATCGAGAGAATGTGATGGAGGCCAGTTCTATTATCATATATTGGAATTGGGTACAGTTGGTACAGGGTGTAAATTTGTGGTTCTGTAAGGAGGAATTTTAGGATAAAGACTAGGTTCGAGTTGGTTTGGAACGCTTCTAATTCTATGATTTCAGGTATTGTGCTATTTTGGAAAGTTTTGGTTGGAGTGGAGATTGTTTTCCGTAGGTTTGAGAAATTTCCTGTAAGGCGGTAATCAAATGATCGGGTGTAATGATTGAAGAATGAATTATATTCAAACGTGCAAGGTAATTGAATCTAACATATCATCAATATTTTTCGAGGAATAGAAAGCTTTCCATTAGTTTTTTCGCAGATATTGATAAATTTCAGTTTTGTTTCAACGTGACTAATTCTATCGCTCCATCGATTGATAGTATTTTCTATAATTTTAATATCCTCATTGAAAGTCTTTTCATCGACTTGCAATTTGCGAATGGTGGTATTGAAATTTTGGATAACTGATGGTTACTGAAATTTGGTTCTTTAATAAGTTCTCCAATTGGTGTTCATCGTTATTCAACCTATTTATACAGTTGGTATAGTATTCGCCGTCAGCGGCATCTAAATTGCCGGTGATTGTTTTGAATATACTTCCTATACCGTCGATCAGGCCTCTTTTATATCGTTTAGTATCTGAAATAGTTTCTCCCAATTTCTGTTCAATAGAATTTGAAATTTGGGTGAGAAGGCTGATATGGGTTTTTACCTCGGATCGAAATTCGTTCATTCTATATCCTGCGAATTGTATTGTGTTTACGAGAGTTTCTAGAATTCTACGGTTATTTTCGTAAGCATTTTTGAATACGGAAATGTCTTCATTTACAAGTATAGTCCATTTATCGTTAGTGAGTACGATATTTCCATTTTCATGGTAATATACGCCGATTGTATTATTTATTGGTTTGATTTGGTATTGAGACTCTACTGATCCGACCAGCAGCAGCAACCTGAAAATAAATTAATCTTCAGTATACGGCTTCATGCGATCGAAGTTAACTTTTGATCCTTGATATGTCAATTTAAAAATACTCAAACGTTCATTGAACTTCAGTGAGATCACTTCAATATAAGTGGTGGTGTGTCAAGAATTGGAAATAATGAACATTTCGAGAGATGAATGTGCAGAAGCTGAAATGGTTACGAAACGTCAACTAGTTTAATCGATGAAGGCTGTACGACACAAATTCTTGTCTATCTAAAGTGGAAATATGGAGGACAAGATGGCACTTGAAAAATTGTATGATCCTATAACAAAACCACTCAATGTACTTTCTTCTGCAGCTACTGTGAAACCACCTACATCTTTCATAAACCGCTCCATCCCAATGAGCACTCCAATTGGAAAACGACATTCTTTCAGTAGTGATGTATCATTGTCAGACATTGAGAATGAAACCATCAAAGATGGAAGAATGCAGCAACTATTATTCGAAACACCCTCTTCATCGTCAATGGGTTCAACAAATTTGGAATCGTCCAGGTTGATAATATTAAGAAATTGGGGAACACGTGAAAAATCTTTTGAGTGGACACAATGCATATGATACAAATTATGGTATACGAGTAGAACCTTCAACAAAAAATTAATCATGGGAAATCTAGAAGTACGCTTTGGTGGTGGCAACATTTCCTTTTGGGATGGGGCAATACAAGTTACGTCAATTTCCTGGCAGTTCAGATTTATATAACTTGATATTCCTCAAGGAACCTCCTGCTGTAGATGATGGGAGAATACAACACACTTATGTTGAAATACTGGATCTAACAAAAGCATTGTACAAGAAGAATCAGGTGCAAAATGGAATAAAATATAGAAAATCTAAGAAATATCAAGGGATCATAAGACCGCTATTGAAATCAGTCAATGATATAAGTAGTGGTAAAGGGATGAAACGAATGAAATTGCAGAAAGTGTTTACATCAAAAACACAAAACTATGTATATTGGAATAAGCCTAAAGAATTAGTGGATCGTTTACGATTGCTCATTGGATCGAAAGCGTCTGGACACACAGGTCATGATAATGAGATAATATCGATAATAGAAGAGCTCCGCGAAGAAGGCATTATATATTGATTGATGCAGCTATTGTGAAGCATCAGTATGGCTAGTAATGTCAAACGACAAGTTGTTGATGAGTTACACAAGCCGGCTCGTCGTAACTTCCAGAGAAGATCTACCGTCGTTAAAGGACTAGGAGATTTATGGCAAATTGATCTCGCTGAATTTCAACCTTATGCCAAAATTAATAAAGCTAATCGTTATATTTTGGTGGTTATCGATTGTTTTTCCCAAATATCTATGGACAAAAGCCAGTCAAGGCAAAGACTGGGATAGCAGTAACTAATGCTATGAAAATGATATTAAAGACGCCACGTATTCTCCAAAACACATACAAAGCGATCACGGGAAAGAATTTTACAATAGACATTTTTCATCATTGATGGAGCGAAAAAAATCAAACATTATTCGACATTTAGCCTATGAAGGCAGCCATAGCAGAGAGCAATTCGAACGATAAAAACCTGGATCTACAAAGAGTTTTCAGTAAACGGAAATCACAAATGGTTAGATATCCTTCCAATTATAACGAAGAAATATAACAATAAAGTACATCGTACAATAGGTATGAGACCGATTGATGTGACAGCCACTACAAAGCTCAAAATAATTACCAAGTATAAGAGAAAAAAAATTAAAAAAATCAAGCCAAAATATCGAGTGAATGATATAATGAGAATTTCCAAATTTAAGCAACACTTTGACAAGGGTTATGAACCCAATTTCACCACGGAATTATTTAAAATTGTAAAAGTCAACAGTACATATCCTCCGACTTACATTCTTGAAGATATGGAGAAGAATCCATCAAGGTTCCTTTTATGAGGGCCAAATTACAGAAAACAAGAAATCTGATGTATACCTCATCGAAAAGATATTGAAGAGAAAAGAAATGAAGTTTATATAAAATGGCTTGGTTTTCCAAATGAAAAAATTCTTGGATTGATAAAATGCAATTGTTTAGCATTCAATATTTCTATTTGATTGAAATAAAAAAGTATATAGTAAACTATGTTTTATTATCACATTGAACAAAAAAATTATGAAGTGGGTGCATTCCAACACCACTTCCTCTCGACTTTATCATATAAAAATACATATACACATACATCAATGAAACAAATGAGCAGTCTAATCAGTATCACTTCCCAAATGTTTGTCCAGTTCTTTGCGCCAGTCGTTGTAAATGGTTGTCATTTCATCATATAAATGACTGGCTTTCCCTACATCCATTTCAAGCTTCCTTCGAAGACTGCTATTAGTGTGACGATCTGCCTGTTCTTTGAGCTTGATGGCATCAGATTGATTGCGCAACTTCACTATTTCTGCCTCCATTGTAGCAATAGTCTCATCCAATTTTGCGCCGCTTCCAACTCTCCATCAGATCCTTATCCTCTTGCTCCAATTTGGTGATGGCATCATTACTATTGATCAAGTCACCCTTCGCTTTCTTTTTCTTTTGACCGTACATTTGCAATGACGTCAACGACGCTATGGAATCTTTGGTTTTCGATGACGCACTTTTTTAGGATTTTCCTTTGGCCTTGGTTGATGTGCTCGCCACTGGGGTCGTTCAGAAGACTTCGATGTTGTGGGAAGATCAATGGGAGCTCTCCTCTTCCGCTTGGTTGGTCCGACAACTGAACATCTTCTAGAATGTGGATCACAGGTGGAGATGGGCGGCAATAATTGGGAAAATGATATATCTGCTGAAATATCTGCTAATTGACTTCGAGGCACCTCCGTTGCATCCATCAAAATATATTGGTCCATATTGAAGTCCAAGTCTACGTCTTTCGATACTGCTCCATCACCACAATCAGCAAGTAATTTAGCCAAAATGCTGCTGTCATCGGAATTCATGACAATTAATTCGTAAATGGAACTTGTAGTGACGAAAACAACTGATTTTTGCACACAAAACTTGAGTTAAGGAGTGAAGAAAACAATTGATGTTGATGTAGAAACTCTGCACTTTATATATATAAATTCATCTCCCTCTCTCATTCGCGCATGCCTAGTAAATCGGACTCTTCTGCGTCGTCGCCTCCATCTGATTCTTATGATTTGAAAGTTACTTGTGTAGCTGACTCAAAAAAACCAAGGTCATCAGTGGAGATGTCTCTTGTTGATATAGTTGTAATATTCCCATTCGTACTTTGTGAGCTGAATGATCAACACAGTGAACAATATGAAGAGGGTGACTTTTAATGAAAATATGAATACCATTCACTATATAGTAGCATGGAATTTTGCTCACAGACATGCAAGAAATGTGTATTGGGAATATGTAGCAATTGATCGAATGAGATTCCAGAGGAGAATACGTGAATCTGCAAACATAATTGATCAAATATTGGAAGTTACACATAGACAAAATATAAAAAGTCAAAGATTTTGCGATTGAATAATGCTTGGAATGATAGACGGATGATCATTATGATATAATGGAATTAAAAAAATTGTAATGAAATATTGATATTGCCCCAGCTGCAGCAATATCACGTGCACATCAATCACATAATGATATGTAGCCACTTTATCCATTTCATCACAAATAAAAAAAACATTATTAATTGCTTCATCATCACCGCCAACTTGTTTCACTACTTCTCCCATCTCACCGATTTCGTCGTTCACAAGTACTTAGTCACAATACTATAATAGAACCACAAATTAATTTATAGTATTTTATATGTATCATTGCTAATAAACTCATATACGTTATCATGTTTCATTAAAAAGTGTTCACTATACCAATGTACATAATCAAAGATTTATCAGCATTATAAAACATATAATTCTTCCGTTGTAATGTGAATGAAGCATTATTAACTAAACATAAGCATAGAACGTTGAAACAGCTAATTTCGGACACTTTAGCTTATATTATATTAGATTATGTAGCATATGGATTATACATGTATATAGTGTCCGAAAAACATGGCGGAAGTTCTTCTTCTCAAGGACAATTTACACAATGGCGGAAGTTACAAACATTACAAAATACTTTTCTAGAATACTTACTTACAACACAATTCTGTTGCAACTTCCATTAGAGAGATGTCGCAGGCATTCACTTTTTGCAGAAGTGACAAACCAGTTGCCTAACTATACCAAAATTGTACTTTATGGGCCGAATAAAAATTTTATAATGTCAGGAGTTCCGTGGTCGAGCGTGTAAACGCTTAGGACTCCCCTGAGTTGGAATTTACTAAATATCCCATATCCCTGCGGAAGGGTGGGTGGGTGTCAGAGAAATGGGATATTTATTAAGTTCCAAATCGGGGCAAATTTTTTGGTCGTGCTCCAATTATTTTAATCACATTAATCACGTAGAAATAGCCAATCTAGCAAAATTGACAGTTTTATTGGAGAACCGAGTTCGAGCCCCGCAGAAACCAAAATATTTTTTTATTTCAATTTCAATTGAATAATCATTATAATTGAATATAACTCCAAATTATTCGTTGTTGTTATTGATTCCTTATTGGCAGCCATTTTTTGGTTATGAACGATAATACCTACATAATTTTTTTATTTGAATAATAATAATAATATAAGTTTATTCACAAAATGTTATTATTACAGAATAAACACTAGAATTCTTGTTGGAATGTGAATAAGTCATCTACCTAAAGTAAATAAACTGGAAAAAGTCACTAAAGGTTAAAATACTGAAAATTCCTATGAGTATTTGTGACTGAATGTTGGGAAAACTGAACTGAACATTCCTGGGAGTATTTGTGACAGTGAATGTTGGGAAACATCATTGAAAAAAGGTTTGATATAGAAAAAAGCAAGTTAGTATACATCTCAATACTCCTTTTTTTTATTTATCAATATTCGTAGTTGATAAATATATGCTTTCTACAAATCTTTCGTTTTTGAATAGCAAAAGCTAATGAGATCACCAAGTTAGTATACAACTCAAAATACTTCATAGCAATCTACGTCTAGTGTGTGTTCTATTCAATGCTTTCTACAAATCTTTCGTTTTTGAATAGCAAAAGCTAATGAGATCACCAAGTTAGTATACAACTCAAAATACTTCATAGCAATCTACGTCTAGTGTGTGTTCTATTCAACGTTGTGTAATCACTGAGTCGCAATCTTTATTACAAGCTAGAATAACGACTGTAGGTTTCATATCAAATATAACAATGTATCTTTCCAACTGTGCTGAGATAATCATTGAGCACTACGATAACAAGCAATCTTTCTCAATTCAATTTTTATTATTACAAGCTATAACAAACAATAAAAATTATAATGTAATGATATTTCAATGACAAGTATAAGCGATGCGAAATATTCATTGATTTATAATAGTGTCAATTCAATTTTATCACACTTCGATATGATAGTTTAAGTAGACATTTGTCTGTTCTTTCACTCTCGATGGTTAATTTAAGTGTCTTCTATTCAACGTTGTGTAATCACTGAGTCGCAATCTTTATTACAAGCTAGAATAACGACTGTAGGTTTCATATCAAATATAACAATGTATCTTTCCAACTGTGCTGGATAATCATTGAGCACTACGATAACAAGCAATCTTTCTCAATTCAATTTTTATTATTACAAGCTATAACAAACAATAAAAATTGTGATGTAATGATATTTCAATGACAAGTATAAGCGATGTGAAATATTCATTGATTTATAATAGTGTCAATTCAATTTTTATCACACTTCGATATGATAGTTTAAGTAGACATTTGTCTGCTCTTTCACTCTCACTGATTAATTTAAGTCTTTCAACACACATATACATATAATATATATGGAACTTTTCGATTGAATTATATCGTCATTGTTTCCATCTTTGGGCCATTTGGTGATTCTTAGAAGTTTGCTCACACATAACATTGTTTAGTGGTAGGGACGATATCGCTTCTTGATTCCCTCATTTAGCTTAATGATGGGCTGATCGAAGAATGCCATTTGCTGAGAAAATCTTTTGTTTTTGAATAGCAAGAGCTTCTCTATATTTATTATTACTCTCAGATTCCAAGCAAGAAGGATCAGAAAAGTAAAATTGTTTGATCGGAACCCAGTCTAGCGTGTGTTCTATTCAACGACACATAATCATACATCATAGACGTTTGCTTGCGGTGCATAATGCATAACATTGTTCATTGATGGAATGTTTCGAGGTTAATATTCTCAAAATTACTGTTTAGCTGGCGGTGTGCCCCTGGTTCTTTTTGTGGCATTAACATCTCGCTTGGTTTCTAGTGTGTTGAATCCGAGTTCAAAAGTATTGATATTGCTGAACTACACATCTCGACAATGGTTCTGTTTTGTAGTTTTTAGACATCAAAATATTATCATAATGACCATCTACCTGCTGCCAATTCTTGGATAATACTACGTATCCTCTAGTTGCATTTCTATTTAACTGAGGGAATATCCTTAGTTCCTTCAATACTGACAAAGCATTCAGTATATCAACTCAATCTGATATTTGCGAAGGGAATTCATTTGTTGTACATTTATTGACAGTTTTACTCCTTGCTAACGGGGCATTTGGCCAGCTCACCTGGGGTTGATTGCTTGTGTGGATTTATTGTAGTCTGCGTTCGCTGTGACAAATTATAAACATCACAATTGAGTATGAAAGTGAGGACTATCAATCCATGGCAGATCATATTATTTGCCAACTATTGAATTTTAAATATAAAACAAATTTCTATATTTCATTTAGTTATTCGAAATGAATGTTTGCAATTTATAATGTTATTATTAACTCACACATAACTCTTGGATATACTATACATAGTGTATATACGAATATTCAAATATTGATATCAAATACATTAAAAAATGAATGGAGTATTGGACCATTGCTCCAACCTCGCAATAGTATGTGTCTGCCAAGCCATAATACACATAATTCTGGAGGAATGGACTGTGGTATTTATGCAGTGGGGAGTTAGCCCCTCCCACTTAGAAAGTTGTTTGTTGCCGAGGGCGCTGACGTTCTCACCTCAGCGCGTAGAGGACGCTTATCCCCACTCCTATAGTTGCATTTCTATTTAACTGAAGGCATTTCAATGGTTTCTTCACTACTGACAAAGCATTCAGTATGTCACTTGTTGATGAGTACTGTAGGTACAATACATTTTGCAATGTATATCACAAGTTATTTATTTAGGTAAAGATGTGTACCATTTCTGAACTAAGAATAAATATACATCATTCATATTCATAAATTATATTTAAAATAGATACAAACATGTTTTTTACATAATCTATTTTACATATATTCAATATATTCATATCGTGAAGGTCTCCAAGTGAGCGGTACATGTACTTTTCTTCTTCTGCTCAAGTTCATCAATCCTTTTACATATATTGTCATATTTTCCTTCGAGTGTTGTCTGCACTTGAATGATTTGTCTTTGAAGCACTTTCAACACATCCTCAGATATATCTTTAAACAATTCTTTGACAAATGAACGAGTTACACAGTCTTGGTCTTCCATTGGTTGCCCAATATTCTTCAATCTTTTTCCTTGCATGTCATACTGCCCATCCGATGTGAGCTTGAAGTTAATGCCTGCAGGCCTACGTGAGACTGGTGCATTATTACATTTTCGTTTGCGACCGAATTTGTCTATGACATTGCTCATCCTTCCATATAATGACAAACATCTATCAGGAATACTGTTTTCCTCCTCATTCATTCAAAATATAAAATTGCTTGATAGTCACATCAAGTTTCTCAATAACTTTTCATCCATGTTTCAAAGCATAAATTTTACTGCACATTTGTGTTAGCATTGTACAATCAATTAAAATCGGTTTTGATTCCCATTCCCAATTAATTTTGATATTAATAAACAACGTACCTATTTTCGGTGAAAATCATAATCACATTGGTACATTTTATAACGAATAATCTGAAGATTTGATTCTACCATATCAGTCGTTGGTATACATTTCAATTCTCATTCATTACATTAGGGACTGCAAACCATAATGGGAAATAAATGCACTTGGATACTAGTGTATCCACCGAATTCACATGCTCACCAATATCAATTCGGAAAATTATCAAAATGCACGGATTATAGCTATGGGTAGTCTGCATTGTAAGTTCATATCATTCATGAGTTGTATGTAGTCATTCAACTCTGATAGAAGTGTGCGACATGGATGAATGATATGCATTTACAATGCAGGCTGATTGAGTTCATATCATTCATTCATGAGTTATATATCATTCAACTCTGATAAAGTGTGCGACATGGATGAATGATATGCAACTACAATGCGCCGTTGCATTATAAGTTGCATATAGCATTCATGAGTTAATGTAGTCATTCAACTCTGATAGAAGTGCACATATGGATGAATGATATGCAACTACAATGCAGACTACTCATAGCTATAATCCCTATTTTGAGAAAGATATTGGTGCATTATGAGTGTAATGGCGAGACATGCCCTAGTGACTCGACCATCAATATTATCAACTACGCACAGACTACTAAGCGGGGTTGCAATGTCTGGACCACTGTCTAGTGTGGGCTCTCATGCCTGGTTGCCATATTCATCAATTCAATGGATTGAGCGGGTATTCTTCGTAATGAGGAATTTCAGTGGTATGCACCATTTATTGGTGCCTAAACTACACTGCTAAAATCATTTTGTTGAGTGATGAGTTTAAAAAATAAATCAATTTTTATTTTAGGTTTTTTTTTTCAGGAGGAGTCTCTCGAGCATGTGGATAAGCGGGCTAATTATTTTGTCCAATTCCATAGTGCTCTCTCGAAATAAAAAATAATAGGGATATGAGTGAAGTAATATTATATATAACAATGACTTCTTTCAATACATAAAGTCTATAGTTTTCGTCACGTTGTTTCTTTAAATACTCAACCACAATCTCACATGAATTAAATAAATATAAATCATTAGCACCTTTTTTTATCTCGAACTTTGTAAGCTAGTACACAGTGGTAGCGTGGCACACAAATGAATAAGAAGCGAGAAAAATCCAAATGATTGGGGTTGTGGGGCAAACGTACGGTAAGCAACCTTTATATTGGAGTTCAGGTAGATGCTGCTTTGAGGTGCGTACGCATATAAGTAATTTATTTGAATATTTATGACATGAGTGAGTATATGTCGAAGTAATATCAGTAATACCACTTATACAGCTAACCAACAACTCAGTTTGTATCAAGGCCAGCACTCACATTTCGTGGTGTCCAACGTCATTAAGACATGTAGGTAGGTGACGACAATACCAAATTATCTTATAACATGCACATAGAGAACGATGACAGCGGTCTCCAGTTGCTCTGGTGTGTTTGTGTGTGTGGTGTGTGTTTGTGTGTGTGTGTGTGTGTGTTATGTGTGTGTGGTGTGACTGGTGCACATCTTCTGGAAGTAACTCGATCAAGCAAACATTTGAAGTGTATCTGAAGGCAATCACATTCCGTTTTTAAACACAACTAGAATTTTGTTTTGCTTATATCAATCAATATCCGAAAAAGTGAATTCAGTTGAGAATGGGGGATCATTTGAGAATTCAAATTTATATGTATGAATGAACCCCAATCCACTCCAGAATCTACATAGTTATAACATTTGAGATGCATCTGAAGGTCATCACATTTAATTCCTAAACTGATATGAATCGTGAAATACACAACTAGAATTTTCCGAGCAGGGTGAGAGTGAGCATTCGAGAATTCAGATTTATGAAGGTCAGCAAGTCAACATTTACACAATCCTATATAACAAAGCCACTCTCAGGGTTCTTGAAGTGTATCCACACTGCGTTTGTCCATTTGAGATATTAACAGATATGAAGAGTGAAATATACAACTAGAATTTTTCCGAGCAGGGCGAGAGTGAGAATTCAGATTTACGAAGGTCAGCAAGCCAACATGTGTGGATATAACAAAACCACTCTCAGGGTTGTATCACTTGAGTGTATCTCTGAAGGTCATATCACATTCCGTTTGTTTACTATATGAAGAGTGAAATATACAACTAGAATTTTTCCGAGCAGGGCGAGAGTGAGAATTCAGATTTACGAAGGTCAGCAAGCCAACATGTGTGGATATAACAAAACCACTCTCAGGGTTGTATCACTTGAGTGTATCTCTGAAGGTCATATTACATTCCGTTTGTTTACTAATATTATGAGAGAAATACGCAACTAAAATTTTTCCGAGCAGGGTGACAGTGAACATTTGATAATTCAGATTTACGAAGGTGAACAAGTCAACATGTACACAATCCCATATACCAAAGCCACTCTCAGGATTGTAAGACTTGAAGTGTATCTGAAGGTCATCACATTTAGTTTCTGAACAGATATGAAGAGTGAAATCAACTAGAATTTTCCCGAGCAGGGCGAGAGTGAGCATTTGGAAGGTCAACAAGTCAACATGTACACAATCCCATATACCAAAGCCACTCTCAGGATTGTAAGACTTGAAGTGTATCTGAAGGTCATATCACATTCCGTTTGTTTACTAATATGATGAGAGAAATACGCAACTAGAATTTTTCCGAGCAGGGCGAGAGTGAACATTTGAGAATTCAGATTTATGAAGGTCAACAAGTCAACATGTACACAATTCCCATATACCAAAGCCACTCTCAGGATTGTAAGACTTGAAGTGTATCTGAAGGTCATATCACATTCCGTTTGTTTACTAATATGATGAGAGAAATACGCAACTAGAATTTTTTTCCGAGCAGGGTGAGCATTCGAAAATTCAGATTTATGAAGGTTAGCAAGCCAACATGTATGCAATCCCATATACCAAAGCCACTCTCAGGATTGTAAGACTTGAAGTGTATCTGAAGGTCAACAAGACAACATGTACGCAATCCCATATAGCGAAGCAACTCTCAGGATTGCAAACTTGAACTGTGTGAGTGAGCATTTGAGAATTCAGATTTACGAAGGTGAACAAGTCAACATGTACACAATAGCCATATAACAAAGCCACTCTCAGGATTGTAAACTTGAAGTGTGTCTGAAGGTCATCACATTTAGTTTGTTAACTAATATGATGAGACACAACTAGAATTTTTTCCGAGCGAGATGAAATGTGCGGTATTCACTCTTTGAAGTAACATCAGTAGCACTCGTCAAAAAACGAAAAAAGGGATATATCCTCAGCGGTGTACGTCACAATAATGCACATAAAAATGTTTTTCAATTCAAGGACAAATAGTGGAAGACACAGAATCTTCGAAAATTGGAAAGACGCAGTCCCATCAGTAGCATTCGTCAAAAAAATGAAAAAAAGGGTGTATACGTCACGATAATGCGCATAAAAAAGATTTTTCATGTCAATTCAAGGACAAATATGGCATGAAGATACAGAAACCTTGAAAATCGGAGAGACACTGATTCAAAATACCCTCCCAAACATTATGATGATAAATATCTCCACCATTCAGGTCCGATTCGATGCGAAATGACTTCAAAATCCCCACCATATGTGAGTCGATGAATATGAAGACCACACTCCATTTAGTTCCATCCACTCAACCTTGGGGTGCATGATGCGATTTACTCCATATTGAAACCACATCAGAGTGGATTTGTATGAGGGTCACCTTGAAAATGTTTGCCTGGTCACAGATCTCAACTCGATGTCAAGGCCATTCGAGCTCGAATGTGATGTGGGATAAATGATATGCTCAAGGTTGTCTCAAGGTGGAGGGAGTCTAGAACGATATGCACTCTCTCCCAATGCTCGAGGTCATCCCAAGGTGAAGTGTGTCTAGAACGATATGCACTCTCCACCAATGCTCAAGGGTGTCTCAAGGTGAAGGACAGACAACGTTACACACGATCACGTACGACTATGTGCCTTCTGCCCTCCCAATGTTATCCATCCACTCGACCCTGAGTTACCCTTCAATGTCAGACTCCATATGAGACAGCCTCACCTTGAATTATATGCAATGTCCTCTCAAGGTCACTTCAAGGTTAACGATACACTTACACACATAGCTGAACCCCCTTCTCAAGGTCAGGGGCGTGCGTTATACACCGCCACATCTCAAGGTCACTTCAAGGTTAAACGATACACTTACACATGCAACCATTCAAGGTCACACGTGACGTCATAGTGGTGGGGGGAGAGCCAGAACCGGCTTAAATCTCCTACTGATAGTCACATTTATGAGGGGACAAATGCGAATTTTTTCTATGGTGGCACAAATAATATGTTTTGTGCTATCATATTCCAGCGTTTCATTGATATATCTACTGGATACCTCCGGTCAGCAAGTCAGTAAGTTCTTCGAAAAATCGTAAGTTTGAACTACCCTTATGAGGGGGATGATTTGTATTTTTACTATGATCGCGCAAAAAATATGTTATGTGCAATAATTTTCTACCGTTTCAATAAAATAGCCTTACCAAAAACTCCAGGTTAGTAAAGATTTTCGAAAAATCACCTCATATCATGTTAATAAGAGGAAGTTGATTTTGGCCCATTTCTATCCCATTGAGGATTGCCATGATTAAACAAAATATTTCAATTTTGTTAGTCAAGTACATGAAAGTAATAATGTGCATACAGTATATTGAAAGAGTACCGTTCAAATAGAATAATGGTGATCTGAACTGTTACATATGTAACACGAGGAGTCATGAGGGGGTTGATTTATATTTTTTCTATGATCGGACAAAAAATATGTTATTTGCAATCATTCTACCGTTTGAATGAAATATTTTCACCGGAAACCCTTGGTCAACAAAGTTTCACGAAAAATCGCAGGTATAAACTAACTACCCTTATGAAGAAACCGATTAAAAAAAAGGGAAATAAAAATATATTTTGTGCAATCTACATTTCAGCATTTCAATGGAATATCTTAGCTAGAAAATCCCCGGTCAACAAAATTTTAAGAAAAATCACAGGTACAAACTACCCCTAAATGAGGGGGGATTGAATTTTTTAATATGATGGAATGAAGGCATCCCTTCATAGATTTCAATTTTGCATTATGATCTTGATAATCGCATTACAAGTTGTTATATTAAAATCGCTCATTACATGACAAGAAATAGAGAGTTTCGATTAGACCCTGTATCAACTAATGCAATTGCTATCGTGGTCGCATAGAATTAATCTAATATACGTTAGGTGTAACATAGTAAAATTTTAGCAAATTCTATCGATGCCTAGAAACCCCCTTATATCTGTGCCTAGTCCTTTCCACTGCAAACTCGGAGATATATATTTCCAACTTCAAACTCAAACTACCCACATTTTTCGATTCCTGAGTTTGAGATTTCGAGTTTGAAGTAGGAAATTCTGAGTCAGAACTGGGAATTTTATTTTCCAAATTGAATCTTAAAATTTCCAACTCAAAATTATCTATCTACTCATCATTCTGAAAGTTCGAGTTTGCAGTAGAAAATTCCTAGTTTGAACTGGAAATGTAGTTTTTCGACTTGACACTACAAATTCGGAATTTTGAGTTTGAACTGAAATTTCTATTCTCGGACTGAAAACTTGAAAATTCCGACAAAAAGTAAGAATTTTATGTTTTTGAAGTTGGAACTTCCTAGCTTCAATTGAAAATTCCTAGTTTGAAATAAAAAAAAAATCCTGTTTTTTTTTTAGTTTGACAAATTTCCCTTTTGCCAACTTGTCTAACATTGGAGAGGGGGCAGCAAATGCTGCTTACAATTGTCTGCAAGTAATTAAATGATACCGTTCTCACCTAAGCAGCAAGTCGCAGCAAAGTTTTGATTCCTATCATTTAATTACATGCAAACAATTGTAAACAGCATTTTGCTGCGCTGCGGGGCGCTGCTTAGATGGGAATCGGCCTTAACTAACTGAAACTGTGCTGAACTCGAACTGATTTGAACGACGTCGGAAACTAACTTTTATGTACATTCCCATATGTCTGTTAATTGCAGATTAATAATACCAGGAATTTTCCCTTGGGTTAATTTGGTT
Organism: Gonioctena quinquepunctata; assembly: GCA_018342105.1. Taxonomy (NCBI): domain Eukaryota; kingdom Metazoa; phylum Arthropoda; class Insecta; order Coleoptera; family Chrysomelidae; genus Gonioctena; species Gonioctena quinquepunctata. Next base: position 25,682 of record JAFIRS010004257.1, on the reverse strand, counting down.
TATCCAATGAATACCTAATGAAATAGCAGTAATTTGGTATTACCTAATGAAATAGTTATTATATTGGCAAAATTACCGAAAGATTTCATGATAAGTCGTAATCCGTTAATGGGAACAATATATGTTTTCTTTGTGTTGTTCCATCGCTCATGCATTTGGCTTTGCACGCTTTCCGTTATTCCATTTTCTGTTATCACATTATCCCGTCTCCCGTTATCTCATGTCCCGTTATCCCGTTTCCCATTATATTTATTTATATATACAGGGTGTTAGTGAATAAGTGCGACAAACTTCAGGGGGTGATTCTGCATGAAAAAATAATGACAGTTTGCTATATAACTTTTGTCCGCAAATGCTCCGTTTTCCGAGATTCGGGGTGTTAAAGTTTTTCTCAAAAACTGTCTATTTATTTATTGTTCTGAAACCGGTAGAGATATGCAAATAAAATTTGGTGAGTTTTGAGAGATAGTTATTGCGCAATTTTTGACATGCAATAAACAATTTTATGTTCATCATTGGCGCGCATACGGGTAATGATCTTAATTTTTTTTAAGAAAGATATTTCAAATTAAAAATCATTTTTGAATTCCTCGTTCAATTTGCGACAAAAAATCTTTCTTGCCTTTTTTTTCGTATGGGGCGCCGTTTTTATGCAAAAAAAGTTGGAGGTGTCAAGGTACACCCGGATGGAACGAAGTTCCTTTCGATTAATTAGTGAAGGAATTGTAATAATTTTTTTTTTTTTTAAGTTATAATAATATTTTTTTATTATTAACAAATATAATGTAATATAAACTTAATCAGTAGGCTCAATTTTAGTACATACGCATTGATATTGTAATATTAAAATATAATTTGCTTTTAAATTTATTAAAGTTATGACGCGTACACTTGCTAAACACACAATAATGGAGAGATTATAACGCGTATGACTTGGTTAGCACAATAGTAAAGAGAGGTTATAATGTGTACTTGCTAAAAATACATAAGCATTTATTATTGTCTGTATAAAATCTCTACTTACCTAACTCCATCAGCAATATCCGGAACTTGTGCAGAAACACTGTCAGGATTCATTATTGTTATTATTTTTTATTATTTATTATGTACAAAAAACCTGTATACACTCAACAAAAATAATCGTCGCGACACCACACTTTTCAATGCGAAATAGAAAGACGAAACGAAAATAACTGGCTTGCTTTCTATGAGAGAGAAGAGAGAGAGAGAGAGAGAGAGAGAGAGACAGACAGAGAAACACGCGCACGCCGCACGGCTTACCACTATAGCAAAAAGTGTCGTTACAACTTTTGGTCTTAATTTATTCCGTCTAGCCCCCTTTCGCAACGCGCGATAAGGAACTTCGTTCCGAAAATAAAACATCTTAACGCGTATTTGTCATTACTTTAATACATTATCTAGTATACGAATATTTGAACGAGATGTCAAATTAGCGTTTATTCATTTTTAAGCTTTCAGTTTGGTATAACATCAATGATAGTAAGTAATTAATTTTTCTTTTATCGAAAAGAATGGAAAATTGTACAAATGCGGAATTGTCAGACATGCATTTTGTCTATGGTCGAAGTAATGGAAATGGTCGGCAAGCTCGACGATGTATGCTGAGTTGTATCCAGGACGTAGGGTACCCCATCACCCATCACACAATATTAGCTGGTCTTCACCAACGTTTGCGCGAAAATGGTACATTTAAGAAACAAACGGCTGACTGCGGGCGCCCTCGAGAAGTACGAACTGTGCAACTAGAAGAAGCAGTTCTCGAGTTAATTGCGGAGTCACCTGAAACATCTACTCGAAAAATTTCCAACATACTGAATGTAAGCAACTTCACTATATTTAAAATTCTTGAAGAACGGCAATTGTATTTCATATTCAACGTGTGCAAGCTCTACTACCTAGAGACTTTTTTCCGCGCCTAGTTTTTTGCCATTGGCTCTAGATTTATGCATTTGGACTTTTCTCAAGTCATTAGTTTATTCCACTCCCGTCGAAAATGTTGAAGACCTGAGGAATCGAATTATAGCCGGCTGTGAGACAATAAGAAATTCACTAGGAATATTTGCGCGAATACGACAATAAATGAGGCGAAGAGTTGAATCTTGTATCACGTCTGAGGGAGGTCATTTTGAACATTTGTTGTAGCTTTGCGCCTATTTATTTATTAGTGTTATTTTCTATTATTCTTCTGGTTTAACCTTAAGATGTTTTATTTTTTTGCATAAAAACGTTGCCCCATACGAAAAAAAGGCAGGAGAGATTTTTTGTCACAAATTGAACGAGGAATTCAAAAATGATTTTTAATTTGAAATATCTTTCCTTAAAAAAATTAAGATCATTACCCGTATGCGCGCCAATGATGAACATAAAATTCTTAATTTGATGTCAAAAAATGCGCAATAACTACCTCTTAAAACTCACCAAATTTCATTTGCATATCTCGACGGGTTTCAGAGCAATAAATAAATAATAAATAGTCAGTTTTTAAGAAGACCCCGTATCTCGGAGAACGAAGCATTTGCGGACAAAAGTTATATAGCAAACTGTCATTATTTTTTCATGCAGAATCACCCCCTGAAGTTTGTCGCACTTATTCACTAACACCCTGTATATATGAAGACCACGGGGAGAAGAATGGTAGAGTCCATTTGAAGTAATTTCGAGAAAACTCCATTTTAAAGGTTCCTAGATGTTTTAGAGCGGTAGAAAAAATATAATAGAGGAAAAAAAACTGTATAGAACTGTCTTTTATCAACAAGATAATTTTCCACAAAGTTCAAATTAACTTTGCTGAAATAAAGAAAAAAATTAAATGTGCACAATGGTATGGACTTGTATCATTGTTCCCTCTTGATCGGCCTGTCCAATGAGCTGACAGCTCAATCTTCCTCTTCTACAGGCGCCTTCTTTTTTTGTCCATTCGTCACAAAACAGGTGCAATTCTTTCCCAGCATGGTCTATCTTTTCTAGCGAATATTAACACAATAGTATCGCTTTCACCCCAACATGGAATTGTCACCAGAAATTAATATTATTCTTCTACCGACTTATGTTAATAGTGTAATTTCGACAAAATTGTGACTCATACCATTCTTTCCCCGTAGTCTTCATGCAGTGCTCGTCTAAAGTCCGTCTCCCCCCCCCTACTAATTTTTGAACCACCTGGTATATCGCAACGAAATTTGGAGGGCTTAAATAGGAGATAAAAACCTACTTTTTCATGAAAAAATCACAGCTAAAAGTTTTAAAATGGCGGCTGAGCGCCATCTTCAATACTTTTTTAAATAGAACACCCCGTATATTATTCCATTTTCGAAATCTGCTCATAATTCTCAACAGTTTTCTCTAATACATTTTACTCCTAAATTCAATTGTTTTCGAAATATTAACGTTTAAAAAGTGACATTCCGGTTTAAAATGAAGATGGATTTTGGTACTTCCGGTAAAACATTTTCTAATAAACTTGTTATTAATTTTTAAATATTCTACTATAAGGCATTGTTAAATAAGATAAACCGTACCGCTTACCGGAAAATCTCGAAGGCTACGAATGTGTTCTGCAAATTCACAAGCAAAACAAATTAGTTGGCTGAAAATTATAATTTATTTTTGAATAACACTTTTATTTAACCCCAACAATTATTTCATCAAGTGTTCAATGTGGCCCCTTTCTAAATCTTGACAATAAAGTGCCCTATTATAAATAGCTTCTCTCACGTTGATGAAAGTCTGTTCATCTATTTCTTCACATGTATCTATTATTCTGCGTTCCAACTCTTCTATTGTTTGGCATTCAGTGGCGTGGATTTTTGACTTCAGATACCCCCAAAGGAAAAAATCCAGAGTTCTTGGTGGCCATTATGTACTTCCCCTGCGACTTATCCATCGCCCAGGAAAGTTTGTATCGAGGAACTCTCTAGCCATGCGATCGAAATGGGGAGGTGCCCCATCCTGCTGAAATATGATTTCACGATTTTCAAACTCTTCCTGATTGTTTAATTCAATTTGTCTTATTCGAGGTTCAATTTCAGTTTCTAAAAGATTTCTGTAAAGAACTCCTGTGAGATTGCCTCTGATGAAAATCGGTCCAACAACGCGATTGCCAAAATCCCCGCCCAAACATTGACCTTTTTAGAAACTAGGTATGTCCCTCTCTAAAAATATGCGGATTAGTATCGCTCCAGTATCGAACATTCTGTTTGTTGACTTTTCCATTAAGAAAAAACGCGCATTCGTCTGCCGAAACATACACGTTTTAGGAAGCCCCGTTCTCCTTCAATTGATCTTGTTAACCGCTCACAAAATTCAACCCTCCGGTCTGGATCATCCTCCGTGAGAGCATGCAGAATTTTCATTTTATAGGGATGTAACTTTTCTTTTTTTAGGATTCTTTGGACACTTTTTGAACTTACTCCACAGGATTCAGCAACTGCAGACGTCGACTGAGTCGGATTGATTACCATTTCAGCAACACTTTCTACCTTTTTTTCTTCTGAAAGAGGCGATCTTCCTGATCTTGGAGCATCTTTCAGCGTACCAGTTGCTTGGAGCTTATTTAAAAGTTTGCGCAAATATGACCTCGAAATAGGATTCTCGGGAAATCTATCATTAAACATACGGACTGCTAGATGATAATTTCTTCCAGCTTCTCCAAATATCAAAACTGCTTCATTTTATATGTAGGTATATATATATATATATATATGAAATGGGAGCTCACGTCATATTGGTTGCACTTGGTTGTGAAAAAATGTGGCTTTATTGTTATGTATCCGGTTCCCATCATCGTAGCGAGATAAAATACATACCAGTTTTTGAGTCTAATCATAAGCATTCAAACACAAAAATCAAAATCGGTCCAATAGTTTTTGCGAAATGCTCGAACAAACAAACAGACAATTACAATTTTATAATAGTATCGATGATAAATATATTTCCCCCAATATTAACAGTTGAAAGTTTAACTTCTACTCCCACAAAACAAAGTTAGACAGTCATTAAATATCCGATCAAGTTACTGACAAATATACAAGTCAAGTAGTATTTTAAGAAGTCATCAGTTCAATTTTGGATTTGGTAATTATATTTACGTCGTTAAAAAAAGTAAATATTATTTAGATGTGTGTTGTAATCGAAAGGAAATAATTGAACCGTTTGAGTCGTTATTTGTTGGGAGCATTCAAAAATTCCATTATACAAAGGTTGATACTTAATGACAGAAATACAAAGCAGGTTTTGATACATGACCTAACAATTAATACTGTTTTGATGGTTAGCGAATAAACGAAGGGAAAATATGAGTTTATTGTTGAAAAGGGAAACATTCTCAATTGAATATTGATAGAAAGATTTTTCTGTGAATTGAAAAATCTATGATTAAAATGAAGTTATGTGAATGTCTAACAGAAAACAACTACTTCCCTGTTTATATTTTCAACACATCAATGAGTTTATTGATTGTGAAGTTATATTTACTTAATATGTATAAGATGTCGGATGTGCAAAAGACAATTCAGAAAATGCGATCAAACATTTCCTAGGTAAGTAAGCTACTTGTGTCGTAAACAACTCATTGATTATATTAGCTATTGTTAATCTAGTTTAGATCTTACAAACATGTTTTTGGCCAGGTTCTAGTCTATGTTGATTAATCAGAGCATTTTTTCATGCCTAGAAGGAAGTTTGATGTAGTTGTAGAGTGCGACAACTACATCAAACTTCCTCTAGGCTACAACTATTCAGACTTTAGAGGGCTGTGACAGAAGATTCGATAGACCAAGAGCCAGCAAAAAAAACACGTATGATTAGCTCAAAGCTAAAACTTTTGAGAAGTAAGCCAGTGTAATAAATAACAGAGCAGCGCAAGTAATGCGGCCCGTAGGTAATTCTTGTTTTATATTATACATAAGATAGCCAAAGTATGAACCAGTGTGAAAACAGAAACGGTCGTCGTCGCGCCAGAAACTAAATATTAGTATATGCGCAAGGGTGTCATATGTTATTCCTTCAAAATCTTCCGAAACGAAATAGTAATTGGAATTTTCTACAGTATTATGATAGTGATGATGATGAATGAAAGTTTACACACAAATATGATAAAAATATGATAATGGTGCTTCTAATAAATCATAAGATCATATTTATCAGTGGCTGTGACAATAACATACAAGATGGGATAAAAAGGGCGTATCTGGAAATCTTTTTACAGTATATTCAGAAGAGCTGAAAGCATACCTAACCCATTTCGATTTTGTATCTCAATACTCACCTGAAACTACCCCGTATTCAAAAAAATCTCCAAACAGTTCATTCATCGTTTCTGGAAATTTATTTTTCACTCTATATTCAAAACGAGCTGAAAAAGTATGCCTACTCTATTTCAGATTTTGTATCTCAATACTCACCCTGGAAACAACCCCCGTATTCATAAAATTCTCCAGAACAGAGTTAATTCATCATTTCTGGAAATTTCTTTTCACTTTATATTCAAAACAGCTTGAAAGCATACCTACCCATTTCGTTTTGTATCAATACTCACCCTGAAATACCCGTATTAAAAATCTCCAGAACAGAGTTAATTCATCGTTTCTGAAATTTCTTCCATCTATATTAAAACAGTGAGAAAGATACCTACCCATTTGATTTTGTATCTCAATCTCACCCTTGAAACTATCTCAGATTCAAAAAATCTCAAAACAGAGTTAATTCATCGTTTCTGGAAATTTATTTTCACTTTTATTCAAAACGAGCTGAGAGCATGCTACCTCATTTCAGATTTTGTATCTCAATACTCAGCCTGGAAACGATGAATTAACTCTGTTTTGGAGATTTTGAATACGGGGTAGATTCCAGGGTGAGTATTGATACAAAATCTGAAATGGGGTAGGCATGCTTTCTCAGCTCGTTTTGAATATAGAGTGAAAAAGAAATTTCCACAAACGATGAATTAACTCTGTTCTAGGGATTTTTTCATACGGAGGTAGTTTCCAGGGTGAGTATTGAGATACAAAATCTGAAATGGGGTAGGCATGCTTCCTCAGCTCGTTTTGAATAAAGAGTGAAAAATAAATTTCCAGAAACGATGAATTAACTCTCTTTTGGAGATTTTTTTGAATACGGGGGTAGTTTTCAGGCTGAGTATTGAGATACAAAATCTGAAATGAGGTAGGCATGCTTCCTCAGCTCGTTTTGAATATAGAGTGAAAAATAAATTTTCAGAAAGGATGAATTAACTCTGTTTTGGAGATTTTTTTGAATACGGGGGTAGATTCCAGGGTTAGTATTGAGATACAAAATCCGAAATGGGGTAGGTATGTTTCTCTCAGTTCGTTTTGAATATAGAGTAAAATAGAAATTTCCAGAAACGATGAATTAACTCTGTTTTGGAGATTTTTTTGAATACGGGGGTAGATTCCAGGGTTAGTATTGAGATACAAAATCCGAAATGGGGTAAGTATGTTTTCTCAGTTCGTTTTGAATATATAGTAAAATAGAAATTTCCAGAAACGATGAATTAACTCTGTTCTGGATATTTTTTAATACGAGGTAGTTTCTAGGGTGAGTATCGAGATACAAAATCTGAAATGGGGTAGGCATGCTTTCTCAGCTCGTTTTGGATATATAGTAAAAAAGAAATTTCCAGAAACGATGAATTAACAATTTTTTTAATACGGGGGTAGTTTCTAGGGCGAGTATCGAGATACAAAATCTGAAATAGGGTAGGCACGCTTTCTCAGCTCGTTTTGGATATTTAGTGAAAAAGAAATTTCCAGAAACGATGAATTAACTCTGTTCTGGAGATTTTTTTGAATACTGGGGTGTAGTTTCCAGGGTGAGTATTGAGATACAAAATCTGAAATGAGGTAGGCATGCTTTCTCACCTCGTTTTGAATATACAGTGAAAAATAAATTTCCAGAAACGATGAATTAACTCTGTTCTGGAGTTTTTTTTATTGCGGTGGTTGTGTTTCCAGGGTGAGTATTGAGATAAAAAATCCGAAATGGGGTAGGTATACTTTCTCAGCTCGTTTCGAATATAGAGTGAAAAAGAAATTTCCAGAAACGATGAGTTAACTCTGTTCTGGATATTTTTTTAATACGGGGGTAGTTTCTAGGGTGAGTATCGGGATACAAAATCCGAAATGGGGTAGGTATGCTTTCTCAGCTCGTTTTGAATATAGAGTGAAAAATAAATTTCCAGAAACGATGAATTAACTCTGTTCTGGAGATTTTTTTGAATACGGGGGTAGTTTCCAGGGTGAGTATTGAGATACAAAATCCGAAATGGGGTAGGTATGCTTTCAGCTCGTTTTGAATATAGAGTGAAAAAGAAATTTCCAGAAACGATGAATTAACTCTGTTCTGGATATTTTTTTGAATACGGGGGTAGTTTCCAGGGTGAGTATCGAGATACAAAATCTGAAATGGGGTAGGCATGCTTTCTCAGCTCGTTTTGGATATATAGTGAAGAAGAAATTGCCAGAAACGATGAATTAAGTCTGTTCTGGAGATTTTTTTGAATACGGGGGTTAGTTTCCAGGGTGAGTATTGAGATACAAAATCCGAAATGGGGTAGGTATGCTTTCTCAGCTCGTTCTGAATATACTGTGAAAAAGTAATTTCCAGATACGCCCTTTTTATCCCATCTTGTATGTTATTGTCACAGCCACTGATAAATATGATCTTATGATTTATTAAAACACCATTATCATATTTTTATCATAATTGTGTGTAAACTTCCATTCATCATCATCACCATCATAATACTGTAGAAAATTCCAATTGCTATTTCATTTCAGAAGATTTTGAAGGAATAACATATGACACCGTTGCGCATATACAAATATTTCGTTTCTGGCGCGACGACCGTTTCTGTTTTCACAATGGTAAAGTATGAAGGAGTTGTATGCCATACCGATGTAGCGTCTCAAACTGTCCGCTATACTCAATTAAACGTGTCATGTTTTTATGCTCTCTTGAAATACGAGCTCAAAGCTAATTTTTTCACCCAATGATAGAAAAAAATGTCTCATCACCGATTATGACCATGCCATACTGTTTCGGTGTCGCTAAGTACCCGCCATACTGATTCAAAAATGTCACATTTTTCACTAGTCCATGTATCATAGGTACGCACCTGGAAAAAACATGTATCGATTGATTTTAAAGGCCCCCACAGACGATGAGATCAGTATCGGTACATGTCGCGTTACAAGTATATGAGATTTGTATCAACTATCAACGTCTCCACACACGCTGAGACGGAATCGTGAAACATCATTGCACGTGGTATCGCCGTTTCACGACGGTGATACTGATACCGTGCTTCTGATACAACCTCACAAACGATGAAATTTGTATCGCTACTACGGTATCATGCGATACCGATCTCATCGTCTGTGGGGGTCTTAATAATGCCTATAAGACGAGTCTGTAAGTGACATACCGATTGGATCTCTCGAACGTGAGAAGTTAACCTTTAAAGTTGTATTTTTTTTAAAGTGTGATGTATAACAGGCACAAGTGACATACTCATGTTATTGAGACATATTTAATGCCTGGATTACGAATAAAGATGTGCCATACCGATATCATGTCTCTAAGGTGATGAATACTTGAATTATGTATTATCTACCAATCAAGCATTCGAAAAAATACTTGCAAATAACAATTACAGTTTTAAAAGATAAGAAATTCACAAAGCTGATAGTTTAACAGTTCTTCTATAATTATATAATCGAATATACCAAATTATTACAATTGCAGAAACTGTAAGCTCTGACGAGGACACTGAAGATTGGAATGAAGAGGAAGACGGCGAAGATAGTGATTTAGATGATTTTCCCTACAACATACCATCAGATGAAGATAGCGACGATGCAAATGAAACATCTAATGAGGATGAATAATACATGTATTTCGACCTAAATTTACTGTATTTCATTTCTTTAAAAAAATTGTATAGGTCCTAATTTTATTTATAAAACGTTGCAAATGTAATTTCATATCACTTCTTCATTAATGCAAAGACTAGAAAATTAATTTCCAAAATAGGTTTTTCAGTATGGCAGCCATTCAAAGACTCTCCATCAGCATGGCATTGCTTCTATTAATTAAAATGGACCACGGAGTCACTAAAACGGACAGCCATATTTGTGCCTATGATAAATGGACTAGTGAAAAATTTGACATTTTTGAATCAGTATGGCGGTACTTAGGGACACTGAAACAGTATGGCATGGTCATAATCGGTGAAAGACACTTTTCTATCATTGGGTTAAAAATTTGCTTTTGAGCTCGTATTTCCAGAGGCATAAAATTACACGTTTAATTGAGTATGGCGGATAGTTTGATACGCTGCATCGGTATGGCATAACTCCTTCATACTTTGGCTATCTTATATATAATATAAAAACAAGAATTACCTACGGGCCGCCATACTTGCGCTGTCCTGTTATTTAGAACCCTGGCTTACTTCAAAAAGTTTTAGTTTAGAGCTAATCGTACGTGTTTCTTCTTTTGCTGGCTCTTGGTCTATTGGGGCCCCCCCTACTTGCCCTCATGCCTTACTTAATTTAATAATTTTCGATTTCGAGCATTAAATATATATTCAAGTTATTGTGCGATTCTGTTTTTAGTTACAGCCTGGTAAAATGGCAAAACAGTCTGACCTAGACTATTCTAAGACTAGGTCAGATAGCACTCGAGTTTGCCAGAGTCGATTTTCATAACTGCCAGAAGTTTATTAAAAAAAAAATTACTAACTTTCATCTTTCACCAACGCTTTAAACCCTCATTACACTATGCCTTTTCGTGCCTATTTGTCTGCCTGACTGCCGGTGACTGAAATTTTAAACAAACGCATGCGCGCAGAGGCTATTTTGTTGATTGTTTCAGGCGTGAAAATAAATAGGACTGGTTCTATTTTTCCGCCTGAATCGGGGATTTCAAGGACGTTTGTGGAAATGTCAGGTTTGCCAAAACAGTAATTATCTATTGGACTTGACATAACCAACAAATAAATGAAATTAATCACATATTTTATGTTTTGTTCAGTATGACAGAAAAGAAGAAAACATCTTGTACCAGGTAAGGAAAAGTTGAAACAAATAGTCTAAGTATACTAAATTACTTCATCATTTAAGGTAAATGTCAATTTTCCTAGGTTTGCAGCTCTGAAATTAGCGCCTGAAACAATCATCAAAAGGCACAGTGTACTAGTGCCAGTTATTTGGGAATCAGCCAACAAATAGCCATGGAAAATAAAGCACAAAAATAGGCAATGAAAAGGCATAGTGTAATAAGGGTTTTACGCCCCAGAGTTGGCTAGGCAGACTTGCGCCTCTCGTCTCGCCACTACTTCACGCATACAATACAATGCAATGATAATCATGACTGCTGTGAATTAAAATATGTAGCCAGCTTAGTCTAATCAACAAGTTCAAAACGTGTTAAATAGATAATAAAGCTCCTAAAAATATGAGCGATAGCTCATTCGATTCGGAATGACGTCTAGAAAATGTTTTTTAAGGGTTTATTAGCACAGTAAAAAAATTGCGATTGTTATTAACAAAAGGAGATTAAAGAAAGAAGGTATTTCGTTTTTCGTTAATAATTTCTAAAATAATGATTTTTAAGGAATTATGAAAAAAGATCCTGAAAGAGGAGGAAATTTTCAATGAAAACGTCCTCCCGGAACTCTATCTCTATTATTTATAATTTTTTTTTGACGATGAAAATATGGCTCCGCGAGGTCGTTACGGCATAGGCGCACCGTCTGAAAAGCCGTTATATCACCTAAAATATTTTTTTTATAGTATTAAATAACAATTTAAAAATTTGAATAAATTATGGTGTAATCTAGACACTTGAGCGAAGGAAAAAAACCTCGGTAAGAAAAAAAATTTTCATGTCGATTTTTCAAAAGTTACACCATTGTTAATTAACTAATTTTTTCCAATTTCTGTAATTATAAATTACGACATAAAAGTTTTAAAAAATTGGTCTTTTAACATTTTCGCTTCGTGGAGCTCTTTTCATTTAGGTATTTGATAAAGCAAGAACAAAAAATTATTAAAAATTTTTATTTTTGTTAATTATAATTTTTTTAAATTGACAAAAGATGAAACTTCTAAAAAACGTTTTCCCCGTTTTTTTATTGCTGTTTTGCATCTAATATAGGTATTAATTAATATTGGAAAAAAAAATTTACGTCATTTGTTAAGAAATTGTTTATAAACAAACAGACTATTTTGGGGTTTTAAAATTTTTACCCCTCTTATTGCATAGGTAAAAATTTTGATTTAAAAAAAATCTTAAATAATTTTTTTGTTATTGTTATAATCATTTCTTTCATATTTCAATTGTTTAAATAATTAGTTGAGAAAAATTTTTTCATTTTCAAAAATCATCATTGACCTTTTTCAATGAATTGACAGAGAAATATTTTTTTTATAAATAATTTCATTGTTTATTAACTTCAAAAATAATAAAACAACTATGTATAACAAAGTATAGAAAAAAATAAAAAATAATAATAATAATAAATAATATAAAAATACAAAAAAAAAATTTATACCCCTTTGTTAACATAGTTGTTTTTTTTTTTTTTTTTTTTTTCCCAACAATAAATATACATATTTATTAAGGAAAAGATGAATAAAAAAATATAAAATGTAAATAATAAAATGTTCTATTCAAAACTGTGATTTGGTCCTTTTTGATCAAGAAGGGACGTATGCCTCCACTCACGATAGATTTTGGTGATAGCGGTGATATTCTCGAGTCATTGAAATGTGCCATGTGCCCATGGGGTCCCTTTTTACAGTAGCCGTGTAGTGTCCATTAAAAGTTGTTCCCCCATGGTTGATCAGCTACGTTGTAGCGACACGGACCCGCGTTTTTACTCATAAATATTCATATCATCCATCGAGAGGAAAGTAAATGAAGACATTTGTTTCCTCTGAATCTTCCATCTGCGAAAATCTTTCAAGTAATTCTAAAATTTTGGGAATTTATGTATATATATATTCGTGCATTTTCTCCTTTTCCTTGCATTTAGAACAAGGGGTTTTTTTCGTCATCATCCAATATTTTTTCCCCTAGTAAACAAGTTAACATTGCGACAGTCTGGTTCCAGTACTTTTTGGGAATGGGGAGGAAAGGTCCCAGAAGGGTCAAAAGTGACGAACAAGGCCAAAAAAGTACATTTCAACGATGATTTCAGTTTACCAACAAAGTTATCGACAATTTTTGAGTTGTTCATTCTAAAAAATTTGACCAAGACTTTTTCCTTTTTTATTATCGCTCAAATTTTCATCGATTTCTATAACAAGGGGGCCTTTTCTTACTCTGTTTCATCTTCAGAAACCTTCCAATAAATATCTAAAATTTCCCTTTGGGATCCTGTTGAGCGTTACCCATAAAAGGGTGCAAATCTTTGTATCTGGCTTTTTAAAGAAACAGTGTTAACCACCCATCAGCGAACTTTACCAAAGTTCTTTACCATTCTTCAAATGCTTTTATCAAAGCACCCTTCATATTGATATGCTTGTGTTGATATCCTTCAAATGTTCTTTTTTCTCAGATAATTAAGCAACCATCTGGTATTCGATAAACATTGTATTGCCTATTCATAAACGGTTTCCAATGTTTTTCAAACCATTAAGACCAAGGTTTTGGGGGCCCCAGGGCCCGTGGTTTTTATGGAATCAAACTGAGGGGGGTGCGCTCCTCTATCATCTTAAAAGGGAAAAGTCTCTAAAGCAAAGATTTTCTATCATTGAGCCCGGGGCCTTGGGGGCTGCTGAAATCGATTGAAAAAATGGTGATCGCGTTATTTTTGGGGTGGTTGAATCCCAAAATTTCCTTTTTAGGTATTTGACTCCCAGTAATATACTTTTGGATACCCTTGACATATTTATTTTTTTTTGGACGAATAAATATATCATCCCAAAAGTTGAGAGCAGGAATAGAACCCCAAAGGGTTTCGTTTCCTCTTTGGTGGCGATACGATATGTTGTATCAAAAAAAATCCTTGCTCTTCGATCATCTTTTTTTGATCAATTTTTCCAATATGATTATTAATTCGTTGGCATAACTACCAAAGAACCAAAGGTTTTTGCTACCGGATAAAAAGATTTTTTAAAATATCTATTAAAAAAATTTGCCCTGATTTTATCTTTTATGTATACCATTTTTAATTATATACATAAAAATTAACATTTCGAAAACATACTGAGGGAATTTTCCTTTTTACCGCAAATTATACTTTTTGTGAAATTTAACTTTTGGAACTTTCCCAAATTATCGGCTAAAATTTATTGGTGAACGAAGGAAATTCAGCACCCTCCCGGGAAAAGGGAACTAGGGACAGGTAAAAAAAAATTTTTTTACAGTGAATGGGGGTTTTTGAACCGGATGGTTTTTAAAAAAATCGAAATCGGTTTTTTTTGGCCCACGTTTTGGGTTTTGGGACTATGCGTTCCCTCTAATTTATGACGGTTTGTTGTGAAAAATGAGAATGAAATTTTTTGAATGGAAACGGTCTTACAGAAAAAATCATTACAATTACTGGAGGGCGTTGAAGTTTAAATTTGAAAATTTGAAAAGGATAGAAGTCGTGAAATCGTTGAAAGGTGTAATTTTCGATCAACTATGGTTGTTCTAGGGATCCTTGGGGTGCGGCTTTTTTATTTCCCCTTTCCAAGGGGGTTTTTCCCTTTGAACGCCGATATGAACAAGGGGCCCAAAAAATTTTTTTTAATGATATCACCGAAAACCTTTAAAAACAAAGTATTGTTGATGATGGGGGGGGGGGATATCCGGAAAAATTTCAAATACAGGGGGGTCAAGTTTTGAAAAGATAATTAAATTTTTTTTTTCAATCACCCAAATTTTTTTTAAATCGTTCAAACGTTTTTCCAGATGCATTTGAAATTTTTTTAATAACATTTCAGATGCATATTGGGGAAATTTGGGGAAAAAGTTGTTGAAATGAGTTGAGTTATTTTTTCAACGGGGCTTTTTGAAATTTTGTTATTGCCCTTCCGCCCCTTTATCGGGCACTCACAATATCTTTTATTTAAAAAAAGGTATGGGTTTTTAAATACTTCCTTTGTTTTCATTGCACTGAACCTTCAAAAAACAGGGGCTATTAAAAAGCCGCACTGATGTTTGTAACTGACCAAAATACAAAAGTGAATTTAATTTTTTTGGGAGCCTTTGGACTTTCCCGAGTATATTTGAAAAAATTGATAATCTTTCCACCAAGCACTTTTTTTTGCAGGAGAAGTTCAGTCTTAAACTTTTACTAGAAATGGATTGGGATGTGACCATTTTTTCCCCAAGGTTTGTTCAAGCGATTTCTGAGAGGAAATTCCCCGGGAAATGAATACTTTTTTCATTAAATTTATGAATATTTTTCAATAAAAGGTAAACCCCAATATTTCGAATATTATGCCCGGAAAAACATTTCCCCAAGAATTATCAAATCTCATTAATTCTCATTTAATTTTATGCATGGATAAATTTAAACGAGGGTACCCCTTCCCCAACTAATTCCCCAAAAGGGATCATCAAATTTGACGTCCAATAAAAATACAAGCTGATCGTCAGTGGATGAATGGAAAATAATTCTTGCCCCCTTTTCTCCTCTTCTAGTAAAGAAAATGATATTTCGGCAGACTATAATTTTCTCGTTCATTTAAAAAGTTTATCTGAATTAACCTGGGAAAAATTTCGATTCGCTGAATTCTGATTCTATTAGGTGCCTTTTATAAAAAGGGAAGATGGTTTGAAAAACTATTTTCGAATATTCCCTTGAAACCCCTGGTTTAAGTTTGAAGTTAAAAATGTTTGAAACTCAACCCTTTCCCCTTTTAAACAAGAAACTCCGGGTTTATATCGTTATGGGCCCCCTCCATATACTGTATCATCAATTTCATGCTAGGGAATTCCCTTTGGAGACGTTCATATCTGACAGATTTGGGTTTTTTAAATGCCTCCCGAAAAGGAGGTGTTGATAAAAATAACTTATTTTTAAACTGGATTTTTTTAATTCGAAAAATCTTTTTAATATTCAATTGAGAAAGTTTCCCAAAAGGAGGTATTTTATCCGATAGAAGTTTTCTGTTGTTCAAAAGATAATTTTTTCTTCAACATAAACTTGTATAATTTTATTTACATCATGGGTCAGAATGGGACTAAAAGCCTTGGGGGTATTACAGAATTTATAAAGTCATTGGGGGAAGTTAACTGAAATTTTATAATATTTAAGTGGAAACATGACAAGTTTATTAACTAAACCGTACATGAGCCTTTCTCCTCAGGAAACTATCTGGGAAAACAAGGATAGATGAAAGTTTTTGTTCCAAACCAAATTATAGGGTATTTTACATATTTTAACAAATATATGTTAGATTCTACATAGCATACAGCATCGAGAAAGTCTAGGGGTGTAGTGAATGAAAGCGAAAGTGAGAAAAGGAGAAAAGACAAGAAAACATAGGAATACATATATACATATATTCATTTAAACGAAGAAATATATATACATACATACACACATAAAAAAAAAAGATTCTTATTCTAATTTTTGGGAAAAAAAATCGTCTAAATGATGAAAAACATTTTCATGCAGTACTTTTTTTAGCTGTGTTTTGAAACGATATTTGCTTAGAGATTTCAAGTTGGAAGGTAGGTGGTTGTATCTTTGATTCCTGAATACAGTGGCCCCTTTCTAGTTCTGTTGTAATTATAGTTTGGCAGAGGGTATTCTTGGTTTCTAGTTGGATATGAGTGCTTGTTTGAAGTTAGTGATAATGTTGATCGATGTTTGTGTATCAGCATACTTATTTTAAATATGTAACTGTTTGCTAAGGTGAATATTCTGTGGTCTCTGAAGAATGTTCTACAATAGTCTCTATAACTCAAGCCGAATAGTATACGAATAGCCCTTTTCTGGATCATAAATACTTCAGGAGCATAAATGGATATGCCCCAAAATTCTATACCATACTGTAATATGCTATGAAAATATGCGAAGTAGACTAGTTTCGTTGTCACGAAGTTTGTATTTCTCTTAATAGTGCGTATCGCAAAATTGACCTACTTGAATTCACTTGAAGTGCAGAAGTATGATCAAGCCAGTTCAACTTGTTGTCAATGGTTATTCCTAGGAATTTTGTTGAGTTCACGAAATCAATGGAGTTTTGGTTAAGGTGAATAATGATATCATCAATATCTTTATATAATCTGAATAATATATTGTTCGATTTGGAGAAGTTGAGAGACATTGAGTTAGCCAGAAACCAGTCTGAAACTCTTTCCATTATTTCTTCGGACGATCTAGTGAGTAAGTCAGTATACTTGTGTCGTCGGCAAAAAGTGTAGGAAAGCTACAAACAATATCATTTACATATATGAGAAATAATGTCGGATAAGACATATTGGATCAATGATCACATAACGAGCATAAAAAACGGAGTACAGGCACTAAAAACAAGATACGATATCACAAAAGACCCCACACATAAGCAAGATTTTCTACAGCTAAACAGTGAATATTATTATATTTGCAAAAAAAAAAATATTACGACAATCTCATTCTGAATTCCAACAACAAAATTAAAGATAGCTGGAAACTCATTAAATTTGCAATTAACATCGAACGTGCCAACATTAAAAAAAAAAGTTGATATCAATTCATACGTTGGAAATGTTGGTACTGAAATGAAAGAAATAGCACGAACAAACTTGAGTTCTATTCCACCTATTGAAATTGATACTTTCACTAGACATTCCAAAAATGCCTGAATCTTTTTTATGGAGCCCATCACAACTTCGGAAACGGCAATTGCAATATATCAATTAACATACTCGAAGTCGTTTGAGGTATATGACCTCAAAGCCATAATAATAAAAGAAACAGCGATATATCTTATTGAACCCCTAACGACTCTTCTCGATGCTTGCATTGTAAAAGGAGAATTTCAGGTCAAATTCAAAATATTTCGAATTACTCCTATCTTCAAGAAAGGAAATGAAACTGAAATTAGTATAGTTACCGGCCGATTTCAATTGTCCCTATAATTGGGAACAAAAAATAGACTCTATCAATACCTCCTTGAGCACAAGCTATTCAACCCTAACCAATTCGGGTTCATTAAATCATCATCTACTTACATGCCCTAAAAAAAGTGGTTGACAATATTATAGAAGGTTTTGAGAAAGGCGAACACACTGTGGATGTTCTGAAAAAGGAGAGGTGGAACTACAGAAATTTCGTACAAAATAGATCACGTTGAATTGAACATCCTGTGAACTTCTGTGGTGCATGTCATATTTTGTCAAATGATTGTCAAGATAATAAATACTCCAAGTGCGATTTAAAATTGTGATTATTTTCCAAAAACGAGGTTTTGATAAAGGGAACAGAGGTGATTCACGAAACGTCATCAAAGGAAGTATATTTTGTATTAAGAATGTTCCAATATTACTTTTGTTCTAAAATATTTCAGGCAAATAATTTTCAAATAGTAAGTTATGACAAATTTGAAATTTTCTCAGTTTATTTTGAATCCAGAATATCAAAAACGCAGTAACGTATCGGGGCAAGTTTAGTAATTTGTTCTTTTCTGAACAGATAACTAATAATTTTACCAGGGGGAGAGAAAACCCAAAATATGGAAAATAGAACTCCTTACGTCTACCCTCCATATTCATTGCGCTACGTTTCCTAATCTATTTAACATTCACTCGCCATCATCGACTGAGGAAAATAAATATTCTGTAACTATGCAGGACACGCCATTTTATTCAAAATTGCGTAGATTTCATCGAATTGTCAACCGACGAAAAATTCAATAGAACTGAAAAACAGTAACAAAGTTGGAGTATATGCTCCGGAGAGATGCATAGAAAATGATGGGTAAGTCCTCTTCCCATGACCAAATGATCTCTTCTGATGTGAATAAAAATTCAATTATTGACTGGAGTACATGCTGAGGTGATGAGTAAGTGCTCTTCTCCTGTAATGAGGCAGATGTACACAACATCTTCGCTTCCCTCTGTCACCTTACCACATTAGTTTTTGTCTATATACCGAATCCATACACCAGTCAATAATCATCGCACTACCATTTATCAAGCGTTAGCTAAATCCTACCCATCTAATTCCTACAATCGAGAAATGCCTATATCAATTTCATATTTTTTATCGAACCGAACCATACATTATCCGGCAATCAATAATAGCAACATCATTAAGCACCACTCTAATTTCTCCACTCGAGGAATGTTGACATCAAATTCATATACTTTCTGTCAAATACTGGAGAATACAATATACGGAATCGATACGCTAATCAGCCATGAATATTATTATAATTAACCCTCATCCTATCGACTTTGATTTCAATGTGCGTTATCGAGTAAATAGTAATCAGATAATACAGCAGGTACCGAAGTCATATTAGAAAAAGTAATATCCCTATAATGAAAGAAAAAACGAAGCAATTCAGGAGATCCAGAACCGGAACGAAAAAAAAATGGGCATGATCGCTCATCCACTCCTCATTAATTTATCAAAGCGTTAATATGATATGAAAATTCTAGATTGTGAAAAAATATATATATATACCTACCTCCTCAATTGATCGATATTGTTAAAGTGTCACATACCTTAATCTTCCTACCTCGATTTCAACTTAATCTTTTTTTTCGTCAACGTTCCGTCCCATGCCTTACTTCATATTTTTTTTATTTATTTTTATGTAATTCGTTTTATGTAAATTGTTTTAATTGTAATTTCAGTATATAATTTGAGTTTGTGATAATCTCACATATCTATAGCCTTCTATTTCATGGTTTTATGAATAACTCCAAAGTGTTTCTGATTAGTCTATTCATAATCAAGAATACAATTATTTTAGAATAACTACTAGATCACTTATGAGACTAGTTATCATGAATGTTATCATGAATGTAAACATTTCTATTAGTTTGTTTTATAAACTCAAAAATCCTCAACAAGTACAAAGTACTCCTCGCCTCGCTATAATACTGTTTGTAAGATTTTACTTTATTTCATGCAATAAATGTTATTATTATAAAGAGCCAGATAATCGATTGCAAGAATAGTTCACTGAATTCTGTAAAGTTTCTTGGTGAGAATAGGTGAATTATCTGCCATTATTAATGAAAACGTATTCACTTGACAAAGATGAGTCTACGAATGACTGCATCGTAAATTTTTTGAGTATCTACTCACACTTTTGAATAGGTACTCATTTTTATTCACTTAGAAATAGGATCAGGTACTCCAAGTTAATAGTCGACTCCACTTTGGAGCAAGTTCTCTGGGTTTCCATCGAGTAATTTCTCTTTATCCACATCTAACATCAACTACGCAGTTCGAATAACCAAAGTAGTGATCAGTTACATAATAATTACCAAATGATTGAAAGCAAGTCCAACACAAGAGCTCTCCAACATTTGAGCAATCTCGTTACAAATGCAGGAGCAATTGATCCAGTACTAACATCTGTCCATGTCACAAACCCTAATGCTTGGGTCTCGATCTCAAAAATACCCGTCAGGGAATCAAACTCAGACTCAAATATATTACAAAGCATTCGATCCTCAAACATTAACAGGAATCAATTGGTACAACCATCCACGGCTCGACACACTCGAAAATCCTCCCATCTGTAAACGGAATTGTACTCATTTGCTGAGTAAATACAACCTATCGCCAATTTTCCAACGTACGACATCCTGAGAGAAATATCCAACAGTCTACTGTGAGCAGGATCATCTTAAAGTTCAAATCGACGGGTTTAGTGCAAAATTCTTTCAAAAGACCTCATATTGCAAGAGTTTATGATGAAGGAGCTCGATTAAATATATGCTAAGATCAGATAGAACATGGAAAAACTATTATAACAGATATTTGTATTAGGACTAGTTTTATAAGGGAAGCCGTAAGAAAATTTTAACACAATAATAAATTCAAGCCGTTCAAACCAAAATTTATGAATTCTTTGAAAGAACAAGATTTTGACGTACGGTTGGATTTCTCTTTTTGGTTTCAAGGACAGAGAATAGAAAATGCAGATTTCTCTTGTCAAATTTTATGGAGAGACGCGGTGTTTTTAACCCCAAATGTGGTAGTTCGTTCACAAAACTGAAGGCGGTTGGCAGAAGAAAACCGAAAGTTAGGGATGGAATGCCGGGATCAATTTTTTTCAAGACAAATATGTGGTGATTTAAATGATGAAATAAGTCAAGTTTTAGATCAAAGACAAAACTCACGATTTCTATGTGATAAATCGCCAATTCATAATTGGGCAGGTGTCAAAGAATGTATCTTGGTACTATTTCGAGGTAAGGTAATTAGGAGTAATAGGGAACAACCCTGGCCAGCCAGGTCGCCAGACCTTAGTTCACTAGATTTTTTACTTTTGGGTTATTGAAGCAAAAAGTCTACAAGCGCAGACCATTCCGATTTGTAGACTCGAAAAAAAGTTGGTTATATTATTTAGAATGGTTCAGAAGTACTTAATGAGTTTTTCTGTGGGTCTATGCACGACGCTATTTCGAAACATAAATTAACACAAGTCAAAAACTATTGCAGATCAGTCTAAGAAACCCGGGGGCGTTATATCGACATTCAATAGCGAATCCAACAATTTAACAAAAATTGACGTTGATTTGATTGGTTCATCGACCCCACGAATACTAATGCAGCTGGACTAATGGGAACAGTGACTGGGAAGTGAAACTATTTTTCTATTGCTGATGTTTCGGAATTGTTCATTGGAAAATTACATCGTTTGTTTGAAGGTTGTAGACGATGTGGTAACTTGATTACTATCGTTTCGGACGTCCATCGTTTCAATGTATTTAAAAGGTTTTCACGACGTTTCGAATGTTTGTATCTGCAAATGTCTTCAGGTGAATACTGACAAGTTTAGGTGCTACTTACCAATTTATATGACTGTCGGCGCAATGATGCGTGCAATTCCGCCATGTGCAGCGGTGCGTGTAATTTCGCGCGATGTGGTGGTGCGTGAAGTTTCGCGCCTCTGCAGCCCGTCAGAAAAAGCAATCAGGAGTTTCCATACGTTCTTGATCTCAACGCTTGGTTGACTAAAGGCGTTATTGGCTTCGATGTAGACGGCCTCTTTGAACCTCCGTTTGAACCAATGCTCCTCTCTATGTAGAACACTTGCGTCGTCCCATAGAACTCGATGGTGCTCAGTCCAGGCGTGGTCAACGATTCCCGATTTTGATGTTTCTCCACGTTGAGTCCATTTTGTGCTCATCCAATCTCACCAATAATGGTCTCTGTTCTCCAATGTAGGAATCTCCGCATTCACATGGAACTTCATAAATGCAATTCTTACTGATTTCATTTTTGTTGTCAGGTTTGGTCTGGGTCAGGAAACTCCGTAAAGTACTGCCGGATTGGAAGCAGCTCTTGATGTTGAACTTATTTCCGATCCTTCTGATCTTCTCGGAGATACCTCTGATGTACGGGAGGCAGATCACTGTGCTTTGTTGTTGCTCTTCAGATGTCTTCGTTCTCCGGAGTTGTTTCAATACTTCTTCTAGGAGTTCCTTGGAATATCCATTCCGGTGGAGGTCCTCTCTGATGTGGTTTAATTCGGCATCTAGTGACTCCACGTGCGTTGGTCTCTCTACCAATGTTCTCACGATCCCTCTCTACGTCAAACTCGGATGGTTGGAGCTGTAACTGAGGTACTGCCCCGTATGTGTCTTCTTTCTGTAGACGGAGGTGCGAATTCCATTGCCTATTCTCTCAACGTTCACATCGAGGAAGAGTAAGGCACTGTTGGTTTCCATTTCCATCGTGAATTTGATCGAATCCCTGATTCTGTTAATTCTTCTCAAGAATTAACAGAATCAGGGATTCGATCAAATTCACATCAAAATCGGGAATCGCTGACCACGCCTGGACTGAGCACCATCGAGTTCTATGGGACGACGCAAGTGTTCTACATAGAGAGGAGCATTGGTTCAAACGAAAGTTCAAAGAGGACGCCTACATCGAAGCCAATAACGCCTTTAGTCAACCAAGCGTTGAGATCAAGAACGTATGGAAACCCCTGATTGTTCTTTCTGGTGGGCTGCAGAGGCGCAAAACTTCACGCACCACCACACCGCGCGAAATTACACGCACCGCTGCACATGGCGGAATTGCACGCATCATTGCGCCGACAGTCATAGAAATTGGTAAGTAGCACCTTAACTTGTCAGTATTCACCTGAAGACGATTGCAGATACAAGCATTCGAAACCTTTTAAATACATTAAGACGATGGACGTCCGAAACGATAGTAATCAAGGAAAATTACATGTTGGTAGAACACATGCATGGGAACAAATTATATAATATATATCACCATACCTTCAAAATTCAAGTTACTCTTGTGATGGATCCACGTCCAATCAAATGTTGAACGCTTCTTTCTATTGCCATTGCTTAACATTTGATTGGATATGGATTCATCCAGCTTTGAAAATGGAATGAACAATTCCGAAACGTCAGCAATGAAAAACATTTCCACTTCCTATTACCTTTTTCCGTTAGTCCAGCTGCATTGACGTTGACGTTTAAAAAACAGAACTCGGTTGTGTATCTTATTTGGGGATATTCTGTATATAAATGAAAATATTTTGATGTGCCTCATTGTCGGACCTATTGTTGAAAAAATTAAGCCGATAGCTTAGATAGAAAAAAGTAATGGAGCTTGCATGCGCCCCTGGGTCACCTTGTATGTTCAAATTGTTTGGAAAATTATGAACCATAAAACTGAGTACGCACTGAAATCACAGAATCATTGATACCCTTCGAATGAAAAAGGCAACTGCCAAACTTTAGCGCCACTATAGCAAATCCTGAACGAGGGTGATGTCACAAAATCATCAAAGTCAAATTTTCTGACCAATCATAACAGAAATAATAATAAATAGTGCGTTATGATTGGCTCAGAGAGTTGACTTGGCATTTCAGGACTTTCCATTCCGCATACCCGTCTGAATGGTTGAGTTCTTCCATTTGTATGTGTGGCACCGAGTTACAGTGAAAGAGATACATATTATATACATCTCTCTCTACAATACTGACAACGGATATGTTTACCCTTGTTTAGTACTCTACTCAATAAATATTTTGCAAACGAAAGTGCGTTTTGTTTTCTATCAAATAACAATTAAATAAACTTTTTTTATATCTAAAAATAAGATAGTCTAGTTCTACCTAGCTATAAATATAATTATCAATATGGTTCGTGTTGTGCTTATCGGTGTACCAGTCAGGAACTAACTCATTTCTTTCCAAAAGCAAGGCGCAATCAGTGGTGAATATCTTCCATGCGAGATGGCTTCAAGTAGATAGCTTACCTTTCAATCAATTCCTTTTTTTCCTGTCACCTTGGCACGTCTACTTCTGAGGACAATCTTTAATTTATCTATTCTCAAATGGCCAATTTCATTTGCTGCAAGGTTCATTATCAAAACCAAATTGAATCATGTGAATCGTAAACACCTCAACCCTCGTCTCCTACAGTACTAAACAAACACATAATTGACATTTGTCAATTGTCACGTCAATTTGACGCGATCGGGACGCCATCTGGCCCAAGCTTTGCGTTGCATCTCCCATTGAATCACTTCTGGAGAGAACACTTATTTTATTCTCTTCAGTTGTCAAGGTTGGAGGATAGATCCCGATTGGTCAGGTTGACGAAAGTCTATCGATTTCTGACTTCAAGCAATGCCGAGCACGGTTAGCACTTGGATGGTTGACCGCTTGTCAGGTAACACTCGCATTTAGAGAATCCGTATTAACGCAGCGTAGTGGCATTTTCTTAGCTGTATACTCTATATCAATGAGCACGAGATATAGCGATATGTCGTTCACCGCAAGGAACATTAAGATGAAAGTTCGAGTTCATGGATGTCGAGCTCGTTGAAGATCCCTACGTCTGGTTGGAAATATCAGACGTCTCGGTAGAATTTTCGTTTGGAAGTGTGCTCACTGTGGTCGGTGATTATCTCTGGTCGCATAAGTAGGCCGACGTTAAATAAATATGAAAGAAATACACGTATTCAAGGTTCAAGGCCTCTTATCATTCTTAGTGAACTATAGATATAGTGCACATTTCATCTCGTTTTCGTAATGTTCAGTTTTCTATTCTTCAGATAGCCTTCTTTGGAATATTTTTTTGAAAATACATTGATCCTGTTTGGAATTCTCTTCTTATTATTCCAATATTTCTGTCCAATCTGAGTTTTTCACTTAGTAGAAATCATACTGATAATAATATGATGAAAAAGGTACATTGAATATATTTGACCATTTATTAAAAAATTTTGTTACCTTCACCTCTTCAAGGGGTATGAGAAAAACCTTTTCCGCCTACCTCTATCCAAAGTATACATTTCCTGGCCCATTGAGAGAATTCATACTTTTCCTCCCTAGAAAGGAAAGTACTTTTCCTCCCTAGGAAGGAAAAGTAAAAGTGACGTCATGGTACGTCATCAATAAAATAACTTATACGGCGATTTGTTTAAAATATAAACAGGATGTTCATAAAATCAGATGTGGATTCCATCTGCCCGTAGTGGTATGCTCACACG
>JAFIRS010004256.1:0-93997 GCA_018342105.1 Gonioctena quinquepunctata | reverse complement strand
TGTTCTGGCAAAGGAAGGCCTGAAAATTGTCCTAGTCGCACCTTTTTCCCAGCAGCATGGGCGGTCGTTATTGATGAGACCGTCTACGAAGACACCTTTGTTCTGCGTTAAGGATAGCGAATATGGTTGTTAAGGGGGTTTGGGGAAAATCCCGACGATTCCCCCTTCGTCGCCCTTTTTTAGTTTTCCTGCATCGGAGTCGATGAATGTTGACATTTGCAGCACATGTCCAATTTTGCCAAAATTTCCCCCATCTTATCGTCTTTTTCAGGCAAATTCCTTCACATTTTCAGGACCCTCCTAGCAGGCTCCGGTGAGTTTTCCCTCAATCGTTTGAACTTTACTGGGCTGTTGAGCTGGTTTTATATCTTTGGAAGAGATGGCAACTAATTTTTCTAGTTCTGTGGGCAAGTTGTTGGGTTGGCTAATCGTACCTCGTACACTCCGGATCACTGAGGAAACTGGCGAGCAGTGCCCCAATATTGTTCCTTTCTTCAAGGTCACTGGAAAATAATTGACATTCATGACCCTTACGGGCACAAATTTGTCAGCACGCAACAAGGTCTTCCCTAGTGCAATCCCTTGTCCAATTTTCTCATCATGAAGTTTGGGCTCGAACATCACCACGTTTCCACTGCTCGTACTCCCGTCCAGGCGAGCCTCCAGAATGGTTTCAGCCCTCTCAGGTAGGCTTACATCTTCAGCCAACAACACACGGATCAACCCCTCACTTCTCCCATGAAGCACCAGCTCTTCTCCGTTGACACGTAGGACGCCGTCTTTGAAATCCAATTCAAACCCTCTGGAATTCATGATGTCCATTCCGATGATTGCATCGTCTTCGATGTCCGCTACAAGTGCCTGATGTTTCACTTTAGTGCTGCCCAAAATTATTTCAATCGGTAGCTCGCCATATACAGTAGCTGGCTCCCCTGTTGCTGTGCGTAGCTTCCAAGTTGTCGGTTCAATCCGTTCCGGTGTTCTGGCAAAGGAAGGCCCGAGAATTGTCCTAGTCGCACCTGTATCTAGCAGCATGGTGCAAGGCTCGTTATTGATGAGACCGTCTACGAAGACACCTTTGTTCTGTCGTTGAAGGATAGCGACATATGCGTTGTTAACCGAGGCTTGCCGGACACATGCCGACGATTGCCCCTTCCGTCGACCTTTTTTAGTTTTCCTGCATCGGAGTCGATGAATGTTGGACATTTGCTACGCACATGTCCAATTTTGCCACAATTCCGGCATCTTATCTGTCTTTTCTCAGGCAACACTTCCTTCATCACTTTTCTTATGGCAGCTTCCAAGTTAGCAGGCTCCGGTGAGTCTTCCTCAATCGTTTGAACTTTACTTTGGGTTTTGCAGCATTGTTTTGCTGCTTCGAATTCCAAAGCTCGTGCCAGTGCGTCTACGAGATGTGTTGGACGAGCTAATATCAACGCTTGTCTGGTTTCTTGGTCACGGAGTCCATCCAAGAATGCCTGAACCGCTAATCGCTCCATTACATTTTCCGGTATGGCTGGATATGCGAGACGAACCAAGCGTGCAATGTCAGTTTCAAATTCTTGTAAGGATTCGCCCGATTTCTGACAGCGATTTTTCAGCTGGGAGTGGTATACGTGTTCCAAATGGGCGTGGCCATATCGTAATTCTAGATGTTTAATCAGCTGATCATAGTCCTCCTGTTCTTGGGCGGTGAGAGTTTGTAGAATATTTGTCGCTTCTCCACGTAATGCAAGTGTCAGTGCTACAGCTCTTTCCCCTGCATTCCATCCGTTTGCTTTGGCCGCTGCTTCAAACTGCCGGCGGTAATTTGCCCATGGAGTTTTTCCGTCGAACTGAGGCGGCTTCATGGAAAGCTTCCCTATTTCTGAATTGATCTTGACATCTTTTATTCCCTCTTGAACTTTATCCAAGTTCAAACTCAAGTCCAGCATTGCATTTTCGTTAACCATCTCTGTGGAGGGCGCACTATTAATTCGTTTTTCCAGCTTACTGATCGTTTCCTTTATTTTGTCCATTTCTGCCTCGATTCCATCGCTGATTATTTCCTTCATCTTGTCCATCTCTGCCTCGACGGTTCCTATTCTTTTTTCTAGACGATTCGCCACACCACAGAGTTCTTTTTTTAGGCCTTCTGTGTTTTCAAGGAGCTTATCTTCCAGGCTTTCTAGAAGCTTCTCTTCCAGATTTCTAGAATTTTCTTGCAGTTCTTCTTTCAAGGATTTAGTAGTTTCTTCGAGTTTATTCATTACCAAACTTAAATCACCTCCGGAAACTTCGAATAAAAATGTTTCGGGGTCCTCACCTTCTTGTATAAGTCCTTCTGCAAGTCTTTCCTGGAGTACTTTTCTTTTACCCGTTGTTTCCAGTTCCCTTTCCTCCAATTCCTGTTTCAATTCCGCTACCTTCAAATCCGCAAGACG
Organism: Gonioctena quinquepunctata; assembly: GCA_018342105.1. Taxonomy (NCBI): domain Eukaryota; kingdom Metazoa; phylum Arthropoda; class Insecta; order Coleoptera; family Chrysomelidae; genus Gonioctena; species Gonioctena quinquepunctata. The sequence continues at coordinate 91,574 of JAFIRS010004256.1, read as the reverse complement.
CACTTTTCTTGAACACATTTTGTCTTTGTCGAGGTATCAGTCTGTTTCACACGAAAAAGTTTATCAGTTTGTTAAAAATTTACTTCTCCGAATTCTTTTCCCCGGGCCACCCGTCTATTGTTTTTTTCCCGCGAAGAGTGTATCCGGTTATATTCCCACGCACAATTGTCCACTTCGCGAAAACCGGGCCACTGTCTATTTTCTGTTTCACGCGAACAGTGTATCAGTTTATATTCCCACGCACCAATGTCCACGTCGCGAAAACCGGGCCACTGTCTATTTTGGGCGTACAAAAAGGTCTATCAATTTATTTTTCTGACTATCCACTCCACGATCACTTGTTTATTTTCAAAATCTCACTTCCGACACCAATTGTAACGTAAATAAACTTAACTTGGTTTAACTAATTTATTTAACATTTAATCTACAACTTAATTTATATTACTACGCCACTGAATAGCTCGATCGTATGGGCTCGTTCAGACTGTCCTTGCCATCTTGAGGGCTACCTATTTATCTCCGTCACAGGATTCCCGATCTTTCGAATTCCGGCAGTTGGCGACGGCATGTTCCAATTGTTTCCAATATTGACCGTTGTTTTCCGCGGAAGAGCGACTGGATGGTTCTCGAATATCTCCGGGGATGATCTCATCGCTGTCGATGGCAACGTGTGAGGCGACAGGTCCGGCCTAGGTTCGTTACAGTATATTTCAATAGACCAGACAATATTGCAGATTTAAAAGTCAGGATAACGGAAGAAATTAACAACATAACCCCTGAGGTCCTACAAAATATTGTACGAGAATTCCAAGATCGACTTGCTTATTGTCAAGAAGTAATGGTGGTCGAAAAGGGAAACATTCTCAATTAGCCGGGGAAGTAGTTGTTTTCTGTTAGACATTCCCAAAAAATAACTTCATTTATCGTGGATTTTTCAATTCACAGAAAAATCTTTCTATTCAATATTCAATTGAGAATGTTTCCCTTTTCAACATGAATACCCCACAAGAGGTTATCTTGACGATGGAAGATAGTGACTAAAGTTCATCTTTCAGTCGCAGATGATTCCACATCTGATTTTATGAACATCCTGTTCATATTTTCAACAAATTAATGGTGCTCATTTCGAATATTTAATTTATTTGTAAAATGAATTGAAAAATACGTCCTAAACATAATGTGACATTATTTCCTTCATTCTATGTATCAAAATTTTACATTTTCAAAATGAATTTTCTCAGTTATAATTGCCCCAAATTTGAAAAACTCAATATTGCTGAACAGAGAATGAAAATCCCTTTCGAACAAGGTGCCACACGACCCCTTTGCCATTTAAAATTTTTGAGGGGGTGCTCATAATTCAGAGGGGGTGCCAGACGGGGGGGTAATATTTTCATACTGTAAATTGTCAAATTGACAATAGAAATCGACCAGTTTCAGGTTTTTTCAAACAAATACATAATAACGCTAAAAATGAATTTATTCCATACCTATGGACCGCACTGTATATTACGGACTTTGCCGCACTCAATTTGATTTTATTGTTGCATGTTGCTGTCCGGTCTGCTTTCTTCTTGATATTGGTTTTCAAATCATTAAATTTTTTCAATATTTTTTTAATATCCAGCAAAGTGCTATATTTATTTTGTTTAACGATTCTATTTTTTTTTTTTTATTATTATTTTTTTAATTTTTTTTTATTTTTCGATTTCATTTCCCAACATCGCATTAAATTGAAGGAAGTAAAGTGTTCACGAGTGTGTGTCGATTTCGCATAGCCTTCATAGCTCAATTGGTAGAGCATAGGTCCGGCAAGCTTAGGGTTGCGAGTTCGAGTCTCGCTGGAGGATGCTTTTTTCTATAATTTAAATATGTCCATTATGCCACAATTTCCTTTTTCATAATTTCTCACGGACAACAATTCCCCACTTCACTATATATATATATATATATATATATATATATATATATATATATATATATATAAATATATATAAAACTGTAAATTTGGAAATGATCAGTGAAGTCGTTAGTCGTTATGTCTAGTTCAGATTGAAATTCCAGCGCCTGTTCCCAAGAAGGAAGGGACAATGAATTGCTAATTTCGTAAAGAAACGATCATATTGAATAAAAGCCAAATATCGTCATCGAAAACCAAAAAGAAAGAATATCTCAAAAAAATTGTAACGTCGAAATACAAAATAAATATTCCACTTTGAAAAATATAGAAGAAATTGCATGTTGCTGTCCGGTCTGCTTTCTTTTTGATATCGGTTTTCAAATCATTCAATTTTTTAATATCCATCAAAGTGTATATTTATTTTGTATTTAATTTTTTTTTTTTTTTTTTTTTTAATATCCATCAAAGTGATATAGTTTTGTAAGTCTTAGTCGTTATGTGTAGTTCAGATTAAAATTCCAGCCCTGTTCCAAGAAGGAAGGGACAATGAATTTATGTTCATTGAAATTTTCGTAAAGAAACGATTATATTGAATAAAAGCCAAATACCGTCATCGAAAACCAAAAAGAAAGAATATCTCAAAAAAATTGTAACGTCGAAATACAAAATAAATATTTCACTTTGAAAAATAATGAAGAAATTGCATGTTGCTGTCCGGTCTGCTTTCTTTTTGATATCTGTTTTCAAATCATTCAATATTTTCAAATTTTTTTTAATATCCATCAAAGTGATATATTTATTTTGTATTTCAACGTTTCTATTTTTTTGAGATATTCTTTCTTCCTGGTTTTCGATGACGGTATATAATATATATATATATATATATATATATATATATAATTTCAATATCTGATCATTTCCAAATATATAGTTCTTGTGAAGTCGTTAGTCGTTATGTCTAGTTCAGATTGAAATTCCAGCGCCTGTTCCCAAGATGGAAGGGACAATGAACTTATGTTCATTGCTAATTTCGTAAAGGAACGATCATATTGAATGAAAGCCAAATACCGTCATCGAAAACCAAAAAGGAAGAATATCTCAAAAAAATTAAAACGTCGAAATACAAAATAAATATTCCACTTTGAAAAATAATGAAGAAATTGAATAATTTGAAAACCGATATCAAGAAGAAAGCAGACCGGACAGCAACATGCAACAAAAAATCAAATTGAGTGCGACAAAGTCTGTAATATACAGTGCGGTTCATAGGTATGGAATAAATTCATTTTTAGCGTAATTATGTATTTGTTTAAAAAACCTGAAATATATGTTCACATGTATACGAACAGTGGTAGAATGAAACGAAGAAATATCAATTTTGGAATACATTTTGACTCAAATGTACTTGTTTTCAATGACATGTTTTACAAACAAATTTTTGGCACTCCTATGAGCTCAACAATGTCCCCCCATGTTAGTCAATTTCGTTATAGATGATCTCATCACAGAGTGTAGGACTAGAATACCTTTCATGATACCATTTATTAAACGGTATGTCGACGACTTTATCTTATCTGCCCCAAAAGACAGAATCAAGGAAGCCCTCAATTTTTTCAACGGTTACGTTGATAACCTACAATTCACAGTTGAGAAAGAAGATACAAATAACTCTTTCCCGTTTTTAGGTATGAGAATATGTAAAAACAACAATGGTAAAGAAACCTTGTTCAAGCAACAGGTTACTGAACTACCATTCTTACCATCCAACAAAAATGAAAATAAACCTCATTCTGTCAATGAGAAACAGGATCTCTCCCTTGAACAGTTTCCCTTTTTACAAGCTTTTATTTAGTTTCACTCGTTAGTTCGTTCCTTAATTTGTTTGGGTCAAATCTTGCAAGTGAATTTTGACCGACTTCTAGTCGTACGATTGATTTGAAATATGGCAGGTGTTCACAATTCCGGTGACAATGCATTATGGAATGGCAGACGAGATTTGTAATCACGGTCCGATTTGAATTGGTATATGGGGGTTTTCGGGTTCGGAGATTTGAATTTATTGTAAAAATTCATAAATTCAAAATGGCGGCTCCAAGATAGCGGACGAATATGAGATTATGGTCCAATTCGATTAAAAATTGGTCTGTAGGTGTTTTCGGGGTCGGAGATTATGAAAGTTTTGTCAAAATTCATACATTCAAGATGGCGGCCCCAAGATGGAGGACGAGTTTTGTGATTATGGTCCAATTCGATTAAAAATTGGTCTGTAGGTGTTTTTCGGGGTCGGAGATTATGAAAGTTTTGTCGAAATTTATACATTAAGAATGGCGGCCGCAAGATGGAGGACGAGTTTTGTGATTATGGTCCGATTCAATTCAAAATTGGTATGCGGCGGTTTTCGCGGTCGAAGATTTTGAATTTTTCGTCAAAATTTATAAATTCGAGATGACGGCCCCAAGGTGGAGGACGAATTTTCTGATTATGGTCATATTTTATTCAAAACTGGCATGTGAGGGTTTTCAGATTCGCGCAAATTGTAATAGAATTAATACTTCGACAAGTTGTTACTTACCAACCAATCATTGTCCACTGAAATTAATTGGTACCTAATTTTATGAATACTTTGTAAAAATTTAATACTTTGACAAGTCCTTACTTACCAATCAGTCACTGCCCAATCAAATTAATTGATAGCTACTTTTATGAACCCTTCGCGCGGCAAGCTTTTTGAAACCTTATAATCCAACAAAAAATAAATAAATCATTGTGAGCGATGATTTAAATTTATTTTATATGTTTGAGTACACGGCTTGAACAAAACCTTGTCTTCAAAAAGTTTTTTGATTAGTTATTTTATTTCTGTTCACTACCATATATTGAGAAAGTAACCCCAAAACTCATGAAATGCAAATCAGGATATCGCAACGTATTTTGTTAACCAACAACAATAATTTCACAAAAACGAGAACAAAATAAAAACACATATAGAAATCAAATGTGGTATATAATATTCAGAATTGTAATCAAACTTATATCGGACAAACTTCGAGGAATCTATCTGGACGCATCACGTCTCACAGAAGTGACTGCAACACAAAGAAGTTATCCTGTGCATTTTCTGAACATGTTATCAAGATTTAACATAATATGGATTATGGGAAAGTCAGAATTTTATGCACCAAAAATAATTACCACAAAACCCTTCCAAAGAAATGGTTCATATTAAAAATTATACCAAAAGTATGAACAACTATCAGATGTAAATAACCTCAGCGTAATCTCCAATTACATCTTGAAACTGGTGTTGGTATTTTTGGTATTATGATTGTTTCCCCATTTCAACCACTGGGGTTTGTTGTCTAGGTTTCATTCAGTGTCTGTTGTGATCGTACACAATAAGTAATGATGAAGATATGTTTTCCATTGTTACATTTTAAACTGTGTTTTTAATTGTGTTGTTGTTAAATTTTATTCTGTTTCTGATGTATGTGTGCGATTTTCTTCATAATATCACATTAGTAAGTAGTTATTTAACCTATTCCTGTATTACCATGTGATTCGAACTTTTTCACTTTCTAGATTTGATAAAGGGAATAAACGTTTCTGAAAGCTCGACGATATAACAAAATAACAAAGAGTATTACTTGAACCCCAACTCAATTTTTGACTGCATCCTCAAGATTTTTCTGGTTATATACATATATATATATATATATAATATATATATATATATATATTTAAATATATATATATATCTATATATATATATATATATATATATATATATATGAACTTTCGAACTGATGGTATTTTTGGGTTATGGGGAGGCATAATTCAATGAGTAGTTTTTCTAATGAAAACTACCTGAAAAAAATTACCAATGTTATAGGATGAATGATGATATATTAGGCAGGCATTTTACAACCATAATATTATTGTTCCTCAAAGTCTAAGGCAATTTATAATTGAATTTACTTCAAATATCAGTAAAACAATAAATAAAGCAAGAACATTATTTATTTGGCCTTATTTGACCGGTGACATGACTTCATTCATTCAAAAGTGACGTTCTTGTGAAAAATATATGCCAAATTTTCTTCATCTCTACCAGCCATACCGTTCAATGAAGAAGGTACATAGATTTTAGAGTTTGGTTCTAAATCATACCTAGTTCTTATTGATAATTTTTCGAATTGGTACTTTATCACCATTGAAAAATCGCTGTTGCGTTATCTCTGCAATTCGAATAGCTGATAATCTTCCATTAATTTACTGGGAACTGAAAAAATATTATGAATTAAGAGAAATAACTATTAGTACATGTGCATCAAATCATCTCCAAAGTAATTTTATGGCTGAAAAGGCGTTAGGAAACAATTACTACATAAATGTCATGACGATAACAATGATTTCAAAGAGACTCTTCAAGAATACAATAAAACACGATTAATCAACCCAAGAGCATCATAAATTTTGCATAGTCATTTTCAATGACGTATAAGAAATTGGAACTTAAAATACAGAAGCATATCTATAAAACACCGCAGGAACAAAAACATTCCTATAAACAAAGATATGACAAAGGTGCTCGAAGATCTCCCATTGATTTCAAAAAAGGAGATGAAGTGGTTATGAAAACGAACCGAGAAAAATATGGGCAGAAAGCAATTATACTTCAAAATGCTATAGAACCAAAGTCACATTGGGTCCGAAAACACACCAACAACAGAATTGTTGCAGAAATATCATTCATATTCTCAGGAATATGCCCTCCGAAGATGCACGTTCAGGTGTTTATCATATTCATTCCGTTTAAATGTTATTCAATCTCGAATATTATTCAACCAATTGTTTGGAAATGGATCACATCGGACAAAGTGTTAGAGGTTAGAAGTTAAAATAACTATTTTTGAAGGGAATTCAATATTTACAATAAGGTCGAGAATGTAGTCTCAACTAGTGAGTTGCCATTCTGGCAGCGTTGTATAGGTACATTGTTCTAGGTGTAAGTATAGTTATTGTTGTTCATATTTATTTTGTTATGAAATATTTTATGTTTTTTTGTTGATGCTGTAGAGCTACCAAACCCTTTAAGGTCCCTATGGCCACACAGTTGAGACATATGGTGGATACCATCTCTCTAGTTAGTCTTTAAAATTTTGTTGATTGTTCTTTCTAATTTTGCTCAAATTTTAACGATATTCATGATGATTATTTTAGACATGGGATGCATTCAAATAGATTTGTTCAATTCAGTTTTCATAAAAAATTAAAATTTATTTTGAGACTCTTTAATTTTAAGGTGGGTATATATTTTTTTTGGGAAATTTGCAATAAGCGTGGATTGAACATGATAATTTGAATAACTTTTGATTTCAGTGGAAACTTGATTTGAAAACTCATAAAAGTGCATAGGTTAGGTTTTTACAAGGTAGTATTCGTTGGGTTTTTCATTATACTAAATTTCAGATTAAATTAGATTAGATACAGATAGACATTAGATAAGTAGGATCATTAATTGATTGAAATTCAAATATTTTTTTAAGGAGTATTTCAGTAAGCATCCGAAGTAAATAAATATTTTGATAGATAAACGAATGATTGGGGTTAATTCATAAAAAAAATGGGGAAAATTCGTAGTGGTATATTCAATATGTAAAAGTAAATAATTTCTCCTACATTTAAAATTCAGGAGTTGATTTGAAAGCATTGAAGAGAATGAGATTTACATGAAGAACTGTCTGATTCATTTCATACCTCATTGTTGTTGATATTTTGTTGTTATCAAAAATTGGAATTGAATTGAAGTCACATAAGCAGTATTATCTGAGGGGTAATCTGCTTGAATGCGAGTAATTTTGAGATGCAATGATGATTTTAGGTGTTTTTATTAAGTTGAATGATTATTGATGACGGAAACCCCCGAACCATCATAGGCGTCGGTGGCTGCTGAAATTTATATTTTAAAGGGTTATTCAGCTCTAAATCTACGATACTATGATGGAAAGATAATGCAAGCATCGTATTTGATGAATTTTGAGGCACTGAACTGAATGGGAGATGTTCAATGGAAAACTAAAAAAATATTATTGAAATTAATCGAAGACTCGGTCAGGAAAGTCATCTAGAACATCTTGATGAACTCAAGAGCCACTTCTATGAATGATTTTGATTCATATATAAAAATGTCGGTTACCGAATGTCACCGGCGGAAAGGACAAGGGTTATTTTGACAAAAAAAAACATTTTCTCAACCAATAAATAAGGTATCAATTTCAGAACGAACAACAGGTTATACTCGTGAATGCATTTAGAAGCTCATGTGAAAAAATAAACTCCTTAGCGAGGGGACAAGGGGTCCTTGTGTCATAATATATTCTTCTGAATGCATTTGAAAGCTTACGTAATGAGATGAACTCCTTAGCGTGGGGATAAATGGGACATTTGGACGAAAAAACATAAAATAAACCATTTTCTTAACTAGGAAACGAGGTATCAATTTCAAAATCACAGTTTATACTCGTGCATGCATTTGAAAGCTTATGTGAGAAAATGAAATCCTTAGCATGGGGATAAGTGGGTCATTTTGACGAAAAAATTTGAAACAAATCATTTTCTCAACTAGGTACCAATTTCGAGGTATCAATTTCAGAATCATGGGTCATAATCGTAAATAAGGGGCAGGGGGTTATTTTGGCAAAAAAAAATAAAAACAAAATTTTTCCCAACTAGGAAATGTGGTATCAATTCAGAATCATAATATGTTCTTCGGAATGCATTTGAAAGCTCACGTAACGTAAAATAGGGATATTTCAAACCGAAGCAATGAAAGCAATAATCACTTCGAGAAGGATATCACTGAGAAATCGAAGAATTCATCATTTCGTAAATTTCTAAATAAATCCAAACGGACTAAACACCCCACATTGGGAAGACTGTAAGTCACCAAAGGAATTACAAAAAGAGTATTCGAGACGCACATCGGAGTACTTGGAGAACCTACTGCCCAGGTGTTAGTACCTTACCAGAGGCAGCAAGACTCAACAAGGTCCTATCCAAAGATCCGGGAGCGAGGCTGGAGATGCTGACCCTGTCCGAAGGTAGATACATTGCCTCGGATGAGGAGACGCTCCAACACCGACCATTTTCCGGGCGGTGACACTGCAACACCCAAGTCACAGCCAACTGTGCCACCCAAAACAAAAGTAGACTACAAGATGGCTGCTGGGATTGTAATATACGAAAAAGTGAACTGAGCCATTGAGTCCTTTTCGCCTTTCAAATTTCCGGGGGAAGATGTTATATTTCCAGCCCTACTACAAAAGGGCAGGGATATCCTTATCCCTCATCTGCTGAAGATATTCCAAAGCTGCCTAGCACACGGATATGGAGGACAGCAAAGGTTGCCTTCATTCCCAAGCCAGGCAAAAGGGATTATACCCATGCCAAAGCGTTCAGAGCCATCAGTCTCACGTCTTTTCTTCTAGAGACAACTAAGAGTCTGGCGGATAGATGAATCAGAGAGGAGGTTCTGAAGCTAAAGCCGCTCAGCGACCTACATCACACGTACCAGTGTGGCAGGATCACGGAGACGGCGCTCCATCGACTCGTTACAGGGTTGAGGGTGGGCTGGATCGTCAAAATGACCCACTCATCCCCGCGCCAAGGATTTAATTTTTTTTACATATTCTTTCAAATGCATTCTCGAGTGTAACCTGTGATTTTGAAATTGATACCTCGTTTATTTAATTTTTTCACAAAAGCCTCCAAATGCATTTACGAGTTAACCGGTGATTCTGAAATTAATACTTTTTCCTAGCTGAGAAAATTATTTATAAAAAAAATCATCAAAATGACCCCTTATACCCACGCTGAGGAGTTCATTTTTCTACATAAGCTTTCAAATGCATTCAGAAGAATATATTATGATTCTGGAATTGATACCTCATTTCCTAGTTGAGAAAATGATTTTTTTATCATTTTTTTTTCGTCAAAATGACCCCTACTTCTCTCGCTAAGGAGTTCATTTTTTCTACATAAGCTTTCAAATGCATTAACGAGTATAACCTGTGATTCTGAAATTGCTACCTCGTTTCCTAGTTGAAAAGATGATTTATTTCAAGTCGTTTTCATCAAAATGCCCCACTTATCCTACGCTAGGGAGTCCATTTTTTTACATGAGCTTTCAAATGCATTGACGAAAATAACCTGTGATTCTGGTATTGATACTTCGTTTCATAGTTGATAAAATAATTTTTTTTATCATTTTTTTTTCGCAAAATGACCCCTACTTCCCTCGCTAAGGAGTTAATTTTTTTCATAAGCTTCCCAATGCATTCACGAGTATAACCTATGGAATTGATACCTCGTTTCCTAGTTGATAAAATGATTTATTTCAAACTTTTTTTCGTCAAAATGACCCACTTATTCCCACGCTAAGAGTTCATTTTTTCACATAAGCTTCCAAATGCATTAACGAACGAGTATAACCTATGATTCTGAAATTGATACTTCGTTTCCAGTTAAGAAAATAATTTTTCATCAAAATGCCCCCCACATTACGTAAACTTTCAAATGCATTCAGAAGAATATACTATGGCTCTGGAATTGATACCTCATTTCCTAGTTGAGAAAATGCTTTTTTTTCGACAAAAGGACCCCTTGTCCCCTCGCTAAGGAGTTCACATAAGCTTCCAAATGCATTCACGAGTATAACCCATGATTCTGAAATTGATACTTTCTTTTCCTAGTTGAGAAAATGATTTATTTAATTTTTTTTGTCAAAATGACCCAGACCAGTGTGAAGTTAGCAGTTGATAATAGTATTGAACAATTGGGAATGAGTTTCTCACCACTACCGCATGTCGCCTTATATGTTATGTTCATATACATTGCCTTAAAAGATATTTGAACCATTGATATGAGCTTCCAGTTAGAAAAGTTCTGTAATGGAAAAAATAGCCGCGTTCATAATTGGAGTGTTTTATATATCAGAAGAGTACACTGTATGAAAGACTTCGATTTGGGAAGCGTCCAACGAATAGTTCCACCCTCATGAAAACTCAAAAAAAAATCTAGGAAGGAAAAAAATCGACAACTACCCCTCAAACGCCTCCCAAATCGAAGTCGTTCATACAGTGTACTCTTCTGATATATAAAATACTCTCTGCCGATTATGAACTTTTTTTCACTTTTAGTATGAGTACAACTGAAGGCTCATTAATGGTTCAAATATCTTTTGAGGCAATGTGTATGAACCTCACATATAAGGCGGTAGCAGTGAGAAACTCAATACCATATTCAATACCATATTCAATGTATTTTATTTATAACCGCCGCCACTGGTCGTTTGGCTGCTAACTTCACACTGGTATGGCCACATAGGTCCCCGGACATCAATAGTTTAGATTATTTCCTGTGGGGTCATCTTAAAACATTGGTTTACAGCACACCAATTCATACTGAAGAGCAGTTGAGAAATCGCATCATAGTTTCTTGCGAAACTATTAGAAACAGTCCTGGCATTTTCCAAAGAGTTCGTCCATGAGAAAAAGAGCAGAGGCATGCATATTTGCACAACGTTCACATTTTGAACATTTAATTTATTTCTTTGTGTGTGCAGGGTAATTTTGTGTTAGCATTCCAAAATGTATTTAGATTACTTTAGTTTTTTATAATTTTTTCGTTTAAAAATTATTCTTTTAAATACATGTTTGTTCAATAGTATCATGTAAATGATAGGAGGACGGGGTATTAATAGCTATTATATGATAGTTGCATACACTATTTTTTCTACGACCAATCAAAAATAAAATAAAAACAAGGATTTCTGGTGGTGTATGAGATAATTCTTCACTGCTCGACGTACTTATAGGTACTTAAAATTGAATGTCAAACCAGTATGTAGAACCATACCACTTAATTATCCCCAAGTACGTGTTACTACAGGCCAAAAATTTGTTTCATAATGAAAAGTACGTGTTTTTATTGGCCAAAATCTGTTTCGAAATGAAAGTCCGTGTTAAAATGGACAATATTAATAAATAGATAGCAGATATTTGAACCATTTAACTATTTAAACCATAACAATATACGAAAAATCAATCCTTGAAAGAAGTCTCAGAAATATAAAGTCGGCAAAGACCATTTTACAGACACAAACATGGAAAACGCTAAAAGAAGGAAGTGCTGGCTCAATCTCATTCTGGAGGTACGAAATTAACCATAACAAAATAAGTTAAAAAAAAGTTATATACAAAACAAGCAACTTGATCACATACATGTTCTATAATTGCAGAAACTGTACTCCTAAGCTGTAAACGCCTCCACCTCCTGATGAAGAGGACACCCCCGTCGAAACGTCGACATCAAGAATAAAAAATACTGTTACATTTTATAACGAAGTCATTACCTAGAATTGAATATGGTTGGATTTAGCGGGAATTAGGACCAGGGAGTAAAACTAATTTTTTATCGCTGACGTTTCGGAATTAATTTATTCCTTTTTCAAAGCTGAAATGACAATATTCACGTATAGATTAAACAAATAACATATCTATGACCCATCTGCTCAACTAAAAAACTGTTGAGTAGTCGATACATATAGTATATAGTATTCCCTGTGAATGTGGGAATGTTATATAGGGCAAACTAAACAATACCTAAACACCAGAATATATCAACACAAATAAAACTGTTATGAAAAGAATAGAAATTAAAAAAAAACAGCACTTGCTGCACATCATTTTGAATCGTCGTGCAATTTTGATTTCGTTTCAGTAAACATTTTGGAAAAAGAGATGACTTATTCAAAGAGATTGTTGGGAGAAATGATTCGAATCAATCTCCATGATAATTGCGTAAACCAAAAAAGTGATACACAAAACCTGACAAAAATATACACCCATATTCTAGAAAGGTTTAAAAGAAAAACAGATTTCTGAATAATGATACACAAAAGATTTGTTTTGTTTTTTTCGTTTCTTTATATATGTTGCACTGGAATATTTCAGGTGGGATGAGTAGTTGCAAATTGACCATATACGATTTTGTGTTGTTTCATTTTAAAGTGTCTGTATTTGTTTATATACAATTTTGAAGTTTTTAATGTGTAATTTGTGCCAATGTGTTTTTATCGACTAGAGTTTGTATCGACTACTCAACAGTTTTTAAGTTGAATCCATGAGCAGGAAAAACTTATATTTGAAGGTGGTCATAGATATGTTCTTTGTTCAATCTATTCGTGAATATTGTCATTTCAGCTTTGAAAAAGAAATACATTAATTCCAAAACGTCAGCGATAAAAAATTAGTTTTACTCCCTGGTCATAATTCCCGTTAAATCCAAAAAAGTGAATTACATTATTTTCAAGGCATTACTAAAATGTTTTCTATATGCTGTAAATTGTTTGTCGAACACAGTATGAGCTCTGATCAGCTGTTAATCAATGCATAATCGCCTAAGTACCACTCACAACGCGAACGCATTCTCAGAAAGATCACATATATTTTTTTAGCAATACCCCAGAGTATTGCGAAAAGGAGTCGCCATGAATAATAAAGTGGCGTGCAAATTTTTCAGGAATACGCGATAATCGAATGCACTTGGCATGAAACGAGTATATAAATTTCGAGCTGTGACCGGGTGCATCCGATGATCGGCGCCCACTCTAGAATGCACCGCACACAAACTGCATTCGTGTATGCGGCAAAACGATCCAAATACCGGTCGGGCCATGTTCGGGGTCTTAATTTATGGCAGGTGGAACATTGTGTCGCCAGCGGTGGATTATTATATAATTATAATATATTTATAAATACTATTTTATTACATATTTCTTGGAAAATATCATTGTTCAGAAAGGACGTCACCTTCCATAGGCATCAATAATAGGAGAATGGTACAATAGTAATAAGTAGGAATCCAATAAATAGATACAAAATTTCACCAAAATCTAACAAAAATTACAGAACAGCTGAAATTCTGGATTTAGGTAGTCAAATGTATGAAATATCCGTTGAGCACTCTCTACCATGCCACGGCCCTTAAGAGGAAGTTGTACTATACTATAAAGCAGTGTATGCAAAGGTTTCGTAGTCCCTAACTTTTTAGGATAATAGTACATATCGACAAAAATACAATCTGTGTTCCCCTCGTCTCACTTTTTAAAAAATTTATTTGGTTTTTCCAAATAAAAAAATCACGAAATTCCACGTTTTTTTATGATTTTCCCATTTTTTTTAAAACAGATCTAAATCAAATTTCGAAAAAGTGAGACGAATAAACATAGATAGATCTTTACCAACACGTACAATTTTTCATCCCTAATAACTAAAACTAAACTTTGAAAGTAAGGGACAACGAAACCCTTGAATGGCAACATTTTGTATCCGTAGAGTGGCGTCGATCTCAGAATTCATAAAGTATCACTTCCACTTAAAATTAAAAAAATCCGAAAATTCTCCGAATTTTCATATTTTGACCTACAACTCCAGAAGTATTGGAGATATAGAATAGAATATAAGTTATCTGAAATTTTACACACACATACAAAACAATATATACAGTGCTCGTTTAAAGTCCGTCCCCCCCTACTAATTTTTGAACCCCCTGGTATATCACAACGAAATTTGGAGGGCTCAAATAGAAAATAAAAACCTACTTTTTCATGACACAGCTGAAAGTTTTAAAATGGCGGCTGAGCGCCATCTTCAATAATTTTTTTAGTAGATCACCCCGTATATTATTTTATTTTCGAAATCTGCTCATAATTCTCAACAGTTTTCTCTGATACACTTTACTCCCAAATTCAATTGTTTTCGAAATATTAACGTTTGAAAAGTGACATTTTGGTCATTTCAAACCCAACCAAAAACACTAATGTTGCTTTTGATCAAGTTTGCATTGGAAAGAATCGTTGTCGCGGCAACATCTTGTTTACTGTCAAACTGAAGTGCTAACTGTCAAATAGTCCGTTGAGCGCCTAAATCCTTTTATGAAAAGTGTGATCATGGCTCGTAGTTTAGACTATAAATTTGAAGCAGTTTTGATATTTGGAGAAGCTGAAGAAATTATCATCTAGCAGTCCGTATGTTTAATGATAGATTTCCCGAGAATCCTATTCGGGGTCATATTTGCGCAAACTTTCAAATAAGCTCCAAGCAACTGGTACGCTGAAAGATGCTCCAAGATCAGGAAGACCGCCTCTTTCAGAAGAAAAAAAGGTAGAAATTGTTGCTGAAATGGTAATCAATCCGACTCAGTCGACGTCTGCAGTTGCTGAATAATAAGTTCAAAAAGTGTCCAAATAGTCCTAAAAAAAGGAAAGTTTCATACCTATAAAATGAAAATCCTGCATGCTATCACGGAGGATGATCTAGACTGGAGGGTTGAATTTTGTGAGTGTTCAACAAAGACAATTGAAGGAGAACGGGGCTTTCTAAAACGTGTATGTTTCGCAGACGAATGTACGGTTTTTCTTAATGGAAAAGTCAACAAACAGAATGTACGATACTGGAACTATACTAATACGCATATTATTAGAGAGGGACATACCCAGTTTCCTAAAAAGGTGAATGTTTGGGCGGGGATTTTGGACAATCGCGTTGTTGGACCGATTTTCATCGGAAGTTCTTTACAAAAATCTTTAAGAAACTGAAATTGAACCTCGAATAAGACAAATTGTATTTAACAATCAGGAAGAGTTTGAAAATCGTGAAATCATATTTCAGCAGGATGGGGCACCTCCCCATTTCGATCGCATGGCTAGAGAATTCCTCGATACAAACTTTCCTGGGCGATGAATAGGTCGCAGGGGTAGTACAGAATGGTCACCAAGATCTTCGGATCTTACACCTCTAGCTTTTTCCCTTGGAGGTATCTGAAGTCAAAAATCTGCGCCACTGAATTCCAAACAATAGAAGAGTTGGAACGCAGAATAATAGATACAGGTGAAGAAATAGATGAACAGACTTTCATCAACGTGAGAGAAGCTATTTATAATAGGGCACTTTATTGTCAAGATTTAGGAGGGGGCACATTGAACACTTGATGAAATAATTGTTGGGGTTAAATAAAAGTGTTATTCAAAAATAAATTATAATTTTTTAGCTACCTAATTTGTTTTGATTGTGAATTTACAGAACACATTCGTAGGCTTCGAGATTTTCCGGTAAGCGGTACTGTTCATCCTTAATAAACTCTCTTTACGTCTCTCATTGGTCGAATTAATTACGAGATTTAACTACAAATTAATAAAAACGTTTAGTTAGCAAAATGTTTTACCGGAAGTGACCAAAATCCATACTTCATTTTAAACCGGAATGTCACTTTTCAAACGATGATATTTCGAAAACGATTGAATTCAGAGAACACTGTTGAGAATTATGAGCAGATTTCGAAAATGGAATAATATAGGGGGTGTTCTATTTGATAAAAATATTGAAGATGGCGCTCATCCGCCATTTTAAAACTTTTAGCTGTGATTTTTTCATTTAAAAGTGGTTCAAAAATTAGTAGGGGGGGAACGGACTTTAGACGAGCACTGTATACATGTAAAACTCATTGGACTAGTCAAAAGGAGGGCGTTGAAAACATTCAGGAAATCATACAATTTGAAACATGAAAATACAGTTTTAAACATAAAATTACATATAATTGGTTTAAAATTATCTAAGATTACGTCTAAAAACTCTTGAATGGTAAAATGCTTGATTTGTCAATATTGGGTCAAATTATCCTCACTGAGACTAAGTGGGGGAATATGCTCATAAATCTGTTATAACATTTAATTCCTTGGTATAGTAGAGTTCTGACCAATGCTCAATCGTGAGTATGGCTGGTGGATGTTCTTACTATTTCTCAAACTGTATTTGTGTAGATCACATCTTTTACGTAGGCTATTTTCTTCTTTTTTGACATTAATGATAACCAAAAGTATTTACAGTGAAGGAATCGTTAGAATTGAAAGTTGGGTGAATAAGTTACTACAGGAGGTTCCACCTGATATTTTTTTTTGCATGATGAAAACAATCATATGCACTGAAAATCCCCAGAGGATCAAGCCATAGCTCAACACAGATTATACTAGTCCAAAATAAGCCAGTTTGAGTGTGTCTAGTGATATTGTGCCCTTCAGTTACCTGATAATAGAATTGTCCAACCTGTAAATATTTATGTGAGTTCAATCTTTTCTGATCTATTCGACACTAGACATTTTAGTACCTGTTCTAATGAGCTGATTCCACATGTCATTTTCTGATCTATTTTGACACCTAGAAATTTTATAGAATTTACCTGTTCTATTGAGCTATGATTCACGCGTACTGAAACATTCATGTCATGATTTATATTTTTTGTTGTAAATACCATAAAGAATGTTTTTGATAAATTAATTAATAGTCCATTAAACGAACACCATTCATGAAAGTCATTGCCATAGATGCTTGCTCTAATTACATCATTTTCTAATTTGTTTTCTGATACGAGAATATTAGTATCATCAGCGTACATGATAATTTTAATATAAAAAAATGACTCAAATGAAAGTTTTAGCTCGTTATTTTTCCTACAAAAATTTTGCGATAATTCATGTCGTTAGGGAGATAAACGCGATTTTCCACTTGTAGTCTAACGCCCTGCTGAAATTGCGTGGGAACGAAGAATGACCCCAATTTTTATATAACCGGACTAGTCAGTCGATGTTCATCGCTACTGAGAGCTGCTCAAAAAAGCTGTATATTATTGAATTTTTGGAATGATCTTTTTTTCTTGATTTCAAAAATATGCCATATTATACCGTTTTTGAGTTATTAAACATCGAATAATTTAGTTAGACTAGTTGTTACTGTAAATACTTATTCTATGGAAGTTAACATTTTTAAAGTAAGATATGAAAATGACAACTATATTATGTTTGTTTAGTAACATTTATTTAATGGAATAATCGAAATGGTTTACAGTGAGGATGAAAACGTTCAAATAATATATATATATATATATATATATATATATATATATATATAAAACAACAGAAATAAACGTGCAGCAAAGAGTGCATATAGGGTGTTGTATCCAAATCGTACAACACCGTCAGAAAATACATTCAAAAATATTTACCAAAAGGTGAATCATACCTTCAGTTTCAGTAGAAAAAGCGTGTAGTTCAAGAAAACCAGGAAGAACAGCTAGATATACTGCTTCATTTCGAAGGTAACCCTATCGATATTAATTCGCGAATGGACTTTTTTGAAACATTGTATTATTTTTTAGAAAATTCTGGATGTAGTTTAAAAATGTAGCCAATCAATTAGGTGAAAGTTTTTCCATAATCCAACGTACTTTTAAAAACTACAAACCATATACAATTTTACCCGTTTTAACAGAGACTCATAAGAGGAAAAGGCTGGATTAATTAACTTAAATATTATGGACTGATGAGGCAGGAGTTCTCAATAGGAAAAACCGATGGTGGTGCGGATTTTTTTTGAAATAAAATTGTTGGCCCTATATTTTATGAATATACAGGGTGTTAATTAAGTACGTTGACTAACTTCGGCGAGGTGATCATTTGGAAGATTTCATGACGAAAAGTCCATTTAAACATATGTCCCAAACTGCTTGGTTTTCGAGGTACAGGGTGATCAAAATACATTTCTTTCAAGAGTTTTTCGAGTTTACCTCGACATTTTCGATAATGATCAATTCAAATTAGGTAAGTACAATTCATTCAACAGTGCGCACGATACACAATAATTTATTTCTCAAAAAAATTCACAGGGTCCTCCTATTTTCAGAGTCAAGCCTTGTTCAACACTTCAGATTTTTTTTTCAGAGGCCACTGACAGATTATGAGAAAGGAATATTCAATGTTGTTTCATTTAACATCTGTTTATTCTCTTGAAGTTTTTTTAAAAAATTTTAAATTATTTAGAAGCTATAATGAAAAAATGAATGCAAACATTTTCCACTATCGCATAACATAATAAAATTTGATAATAAAACATTCTCAATTGAAAATTGGATTTCTACGATGAAAAATGAAGTTTTTTTTTGTGATATCTAACAGAAAACAACTACTTATTCCCTGCCACTGCGGCACGCTGGATATTGAACTATATCTGATAGATATTGTGAAAACCCTAACTTTCTACATGAAAAATCTGATGGAAAAAATTTGCATTTTCATTCAGATATTGGATTGAAAATATTTTTATCCAGTCTTGATAGAGATTCTTTCTTATTCTAAAAAATGATTTTTTCCAATTTTCAATTGAGTGTTTCCTTCTCAACATAAAAAATCTTCCAAAAGGTAATCTTGTACGATGGAAGATAGTTACTAGGGTGTATCTTACAGTCGCAGATGAGTCCACATTTGATTTTATGAATCTTCGGTCATAACTCCAAAAAAGTAAATTAATAAAAAAATTCTGTTCGTGTGGGATACAGTACATATCGAAAATTTCAGTTTTATGCAAAAATTAATTCTTAAAAAAAAATTGTGGTAATCTACCATTTTTCAAGAAAAATAGTTTGTTTTTTCTTCTGTGGTAACGCAAACATTTTGCAATCAATTTCAATTCATAAAAATAGAAAAGTGGGCTTTGATATTAATTCATTTATTTGAATATGAACAACTTGACAGTTATCGAAAGTTGAGAAGGTGACTCATTGTCAGTTTTTCATTAGTGCATGTAGCAGATTTATTCAATATCCCTTTCGATAAAATGGTTGAATATACGGTTTCAGAAATGGCAGACATGCCCTTAATGTATGGAATGGCTCATGGTAACGCTCGTGCCGCCAGCGAATGTATCTAGACAGATTCCCAGTACACAAATGTTCATTAATATTCACTCTCGTCTTTGGGAAACGGGTTCTTTCGAAAGATCTACTGTTCTCATAGAAAGACCCAGGAGAGTTAGAACTGTTCAGATAGAGGATGCTGTCCTTAATGAAATTGAGCAGTACGAGACAAATTGCGGCACAGTTGAACGTAACCCATATATTGGTATGGCAAATTTTAAAACATCAACAACTTTATCCCTATCACATACAGCGTGTTCAAGCTCTTCTGCCAAAGGATTTTTCAAAGAGACTAGCTTTTTGCATTTGGATTCAAAATAAATTGGTGAGAAATCCATGGTTTTATATCAAGTGTTATTCACCGAAGAGGCATGTTTTTCCCGTAAAGTTATTTATTTATTCGTGTCAGAAGCATCGTAAGTTAATATATATAAAGAATATATATATATAGAAGCGGGCGACGTCAATTGCGTTCGGCTTCGCTGCTATAAGGTCCTCTATGGTACATCTAGCGGGGCACAGCGGGCAAGTGTACATATGTTGCGTGGTTTGCAGTTCTCCACAGTCGCAGAGATTGGAGTCCACAGGGTAGCCCCACTTATTTAGGGTACCTCTCGATTTCACCGTGTCCGTTTGCAGTCTGTTTAGCGCCTTCCAGATTTCCCAGTTTTCGCCGCCTCCTGGTGCCAGTTCTTCATTTGGCTTCATTCAGTGTTGGTTTTAGGTCTTCCCCCAAAGGTCCACTCTTGTATTAGGTCCCTCGTGATCTTCTGTCGATCTCAGGAAGCTTCGCCTTGATTTTAGTTGCTGATGGACTGGTTGGGGACCGTAGAGGGGGTGGCGTTCAGATACTGCTGCTTTGGATCGTTCTTTGAGTGCAGCTGCTTCCCTACGGATGGCAGGAGGAGCGATGCCAGCTAGGTGGTGGATCTTATTCAGGGGTGTTGGCTTCAAGCATCCGGTGATGATTCTGCTTGTCTCGTTGAGGGCGACATCAACTTGTTTTGCGTGCGCTGAGCTATACCAAACCGGGCATGCATACTCGCCGGCGGAGTGACAAAGGGCGAGTGCTGAGGTTTTGAGAACCCTGGGTTGGGCTCCCCAATCAGAGCTTGTCAGCTTGCGGACTATATTGTTTCTTCCGCTAACTTTAAGTTTGGTGTTAAGACAGTGGCGCTTGAATGTTAAGGCCCTGTTCAGTGTTACGCCCAGGTATTTAGGGTTGGGACAGTGCTCCAGTGGTACTACTTTCCATTCGATCTGTAGTTTTCTGTCGGCCTGTTTGTTCTGAAGGTGGAAGGCACATACCTGCGTTTTTGTTGGATCCCGTAAAGTCATTATTAATTTCCACAACAATCATATGTGGGCTGATAAAAACCCACACGCCGTGATTGAAAACCATTTCCAAGAGACGTTTTCTGTGAATTTTTGGGTTGGAATTGTGGGGAATTACCTTATTGGGCTACATTTTCTTCCTCATAGACTCAATAGTGGCCATTAGCGACATTTTCTTGAATTAATCCTACCTGGACTCCTAGAAGAGATCCCACTGAGGAAAATAATTCAAATTTGGCTAATGCATGATGGTGCTCCAGTGCACTTCAGATTGGTTGCACGCCAATATTTAGAAAAAAAAAATTCCCATCGCTGGATTGGGCGTGGTGGGCCACCAAGGTCAACCGATACGAATTCACCCGATTTTTTCTTAAATCATTAGTGTACCGAACTCCAGTTCAAAGTAAAGAAGACCTGAGGAGTCGCATACAGTAGTCATGCACAATTATTAGAAACACTCCTGGAATTTCATAACTTGTCTGCCAGTCTATGGTGAGGCGCATAAACGCATGCATTGAAGTCGGCGGTGGCCATTTCCAGCAGTTGCTCTGATTTAACAATTTCAATAATGGTCTTTTTCTAAACTTCTCTTTATTGCTAGGAAATTTATGTTATTCTGCTCTACTATTTTGCTAATAGTTATTCACTAATAAAAATGTTCGAAATTCTTTTGTCATAATAATAAACTTTGTGCAATACATATTCACCCTGAGTTCTGATGAAAAATGTATGGGTGCTCCATAACATTACATTTTCTCTACACGAGCAGAAAAATTCCATTGTGTTATTGTGTTAATTCCTAGTTTTTAAATGGCGTTTTGTTTACTGGCGGGGCTAATTTTGGATGGCAGTGTATACGAAATTTCCATAATTATCACCTCTGGGCGAGGAAAATCCACATGGAATCTTTGAAGCTCATTTTCAGTATCAGTTTTCGAATGTATGGCTTGGGGTTCTTGATGATCATTTAATCGGTCCATATTTCCTCCCACAACGACTAACAGGCGATTCTTGCCTTAGTTTCCTACAGGAAGAGTTACCTGTTCTTCTTGAAGAAATTCTTCTGCAGCTGAGACAACACTTCTGGTTCATGCACGATGGTGCACCAGTCCATTTGAGCATTATTGTACGTAATCACTTAGATACAGTATATCCAAATCGTTGGATAGATAGGGGAGGTACGGAACAATGGCCTGCTCGATCTCCGGATTCAAATCCTGTAGATTTTTGCATTTGTTTTTTTTAAGTGATTAGTTTATTCCACTTCCGTCGAAAATGTTGGAGGCCTGAGGAATCGAATTATAGCCGGCTGTGAGACAATAAGAAATACACCAGGAATATTTGCGCGATTACGACAATCAATGAGGCGAAGAGTTGAATCTTGTATCACGTCTGAGGGAGGTCATTTTGAACATTTGTTGTAGCTTTGCGCCTATTTATTTATTAGTGTTATTTTCTGTTATTGTTCTGGTTTAACGTTATTGTATTAGATAGTTCTTGATGATGTATTGAAGTGATGAAAAATACGCGTCAAGATGTTTTATTTTTTTGCATGAAAACGGCGCCCCATACGAAAAAAAAGCACAAAAAAGCACAAATTGAATGATGAATTAAAAAATTTGAAATAACTTACTGTCGTACCATTTTTTTCTTTAAAAAAATTGAGATCATTACCCGTATACGCACCAATGATGAACATAAAATTCTTAATTGCATGTCAAAAAATGCGCAATAATCACCTTTTAAAATTCACCAAATTTCATCTGCATATCTCGACCGGTTTCAGAGCAATAAATAAATAGTCCGTTTTTTAGAAAAACTTCAACACCCCGTATCTCGGAAAACGAAGCACTTGCGGACAAAAGCTATATAGCAAACTGTCATTATTTTTTCATGCAGAATCACCCTCTGAAGTTTGTCGCACTTATTCACTAACACCCTGTATATTATATTATATGCAGCACCCTTATATACCAATATTTTGTATATTCACAATTTCTTGTAAGCGTTTGACTCGAATTTGTTTTTTTTTAGTTGAGTTTGTAGGAGGGGTGGAAGACAGCCATAGACTTACCCCTACCTTTTGTTTGTAAATGTATTGTTGTGCATAGTCAACATTATTTTTCTGAAATTGCCATCAATCAAGTTAACGATTCATAAATCAGAAAAAATTGAAAATGTTCATTTAAAATAAAAAGACCATCTCTATTTTTGTATAAACCTTGAACTTTTCAATCAAAAGTTGAAGAAAGATTCAAATATTCCTAAATGCTCCCTAATATTTCTATGTGATCTGACTCAAATCAAAAGAAAGGATTGTAACCAGCACACAAGGGTAAATACAGTATGCACTTGGTTTTCAATTATCTCAATATCCCCTAGAAAAATAATAACTAATATTCACTTTAAAGCTATAATAATATCCGAACAATAGATATATGTTTTTATGTCCATTTGAGTGTGAGTTAGTGATTGAATTATGGTTAGTAAAAGTCAGTCATCGACAGCAATGGTATAAATACACTTCATGTTACAACCAAATAATTTGGACATCTCTGGGTATGTAACCTTTCACCAGAAAAATTTATTCAAAACCGTAGGACGAAATAAACCCTCCTTCCTTTCTCTCTTCCAACAGACGCTAATAGAGATCTGTCAAACAGGGCACATTTCTTTATTTTCATTTCAGTATTTATATCCCGAGGTTTTTTTAGTGAGTTTATTTGATTTTTGTTCTCTTGCACTACATCTGATGTCGACTAATCTGATGTTTATTATTGGAGTTGAGAATGTTTCTATACACAGAATCTGTATACGAACGAATGCTTATCATATGTAGCCAAACTGTTTTCGCTGAATCAGATCAAATAGTATTACAGGCGACATATACCTACGTCGAACGAAATCAACAATACAAGCGATAGAAGTTAAACTCCACAAAACATCTTACATATAAATTAAAAATGATAAGGTACGAGGGAAATTTTAACATAAAGTGTGTATAGTAGAACTAGAAATCTAAGAAGGTCGTAAATCAATAGTAGCCGACGACCCTCATTATTACCTATTGTTCGAAATATAGATAAGCAATAAAAGTGTGTGTCCCTTAAAAGATTCCCTGGTCCGGATTAAAATATCCCATGAAATAATTTGGCATTTTAATAATAGTGGGCTCTCCATTATTTTTGGTCTTTGTATTTAAATTTATTTGATAATAAAAAATCTCGTAAGGTTGATTTAGAACCCTTGGTGAGGATATGTTTGATTGTCTGTAAATAATAAAATTTACTTACCAGGCCACCAGACTACCAGTACTAATGGGCTATTAACGAGATTATAGAGATAATGGTCTATTTACGGTTACAAAATAAATTACCTACCAGATTTGGAAAACAAAACTGTTTTGAGAACTGACCGTTTTCCAATTTCAGAAATAAAAGGGGGAAAGTTAAACAACATTTAGTCAATACCTACCTAATATTCCGTTGTGGCAGTTGTGTCTATTTTGAAGTGTCTAATCGATTTTTGTGTCGTGAAAAATGTGGCGTCCATGGGCTCAACTGGTGGTCGTAGTACCACTAGTCGACAAATGTTACACCCTCATGGGAAACAAATTATATTAAATGTTTATACTTCCCTTCTGGAACGTGGAATGTATGAGGAAGGAAGTGCTTCTTTAACAAAAACACCGTATTCCACAGTTTTAAAATAGTAAGTAACCCTATTTTAAAAAGAAAGAAACGAAAAGACTCTGGCGGTTCAAGGTAACTGGATGGCTGTGATGTAGATATAATTCGAAGAACAATATATGCGTTGTATAAAGAGAAAATTGTGCCTACATTAGATATTTTAATGCAATGCAATTTCAATCCAGTGTTGCAGAGACTTCAAGGAAGTCTCTTTTACAAAACGGATTTAAATTTGAAAAACTCACTAGTAGCAAAAATCTTAATGAAATCTGTGCGCCTCAAGGAATGGAGATTTGAATATTTATTGGCAATAAACGAATTTATAGAATATGGTAGGACAGAAGTGTATTTGAATGAAACTTGGTTCGATACACACGATATTCCAAACAAAAGTTGGGTAGACTCATCTGACTTGTGCCAAACTAATGCGCCGTCTAATAAAGGAAAACGCATTACGATAATTCACGCAGGAACCGAATATGGTTTTATACCAAATGTGTTGTCTTTATCGGCAAAGAATATTAAGGACTCTTTAGTCAATTATCATGATGATACTACAGCCGAAGTATTCGACGACTGGTTCCAAAATAAACTCATACCAAATATTCCACCCAACAGTATTATCGTCATGGATAATGCTAGCTACCATAGACGAAGACTAGATAAAGCACCATGTTCAAATGACACCAAAGCCACTATACAAGAATATATGTTAAATAATGATATGTACTATGAGGAAAAGTACACAAAAAACAGTTACTAGAAGTTTTACGCAGTTATTCGATGAAGAAGAAATATTTGTGTGATTCATTGGCTGAAAGCTTGGGAC
Source organism: Gonioctena quinquepunctata (assembly GCA_018342105.1). Taxonomy (NCBI): domain Eukaryota; kingdom Metazoa; phylum Arthropoda; class Insecta; order Coleoptera; family Chrysomelidae; genus Gonioctena; species Gonioctena quinquepunctata. Next base: position 66,019 of record JAFIRS010004256.1, on the reverse strand, counting down.
ATACGCTGCTCAGACTTCCTCCTTATCACTGTATGTTTAACCCAATTGAACATATATGGCATCAGCTTAAGTCAGCAATTCCAAGAAATAATACTTCTCCTACCTTGAGTTCAACTGTGGTAGCTCTTATTCAAACAGAAACTGCAAACATTCCTGATAGCAGCTGAGCCAAATGTGTTTCCCATATCAGAAAGGTGGAAAAGTCATATATGGATATAGAAAAAATTCCCAGAGAAAAGTTTATTATCAGTTTGGATGACGATGTTCGACTTCCAACGCCAAAAAAGACATAGGTCTTTTTTGGCGTTAGAAGTCGAATGTATCATGAATTACATTTTGCTTTTTTGTTTATGACGAAGAAGTGTATGGTTGGATGTAATAGAGCTTGGTAAAATAGGTATTTCTAATAGGACTGGTGCTGAAAAGGGAGCGGAGAGAAATTTTTCACACAATTTTAAATTTAATCCCTCCAAACCGAAATTTATAAATACTTTAAAAGAGCGAGATTTTTTGACGTAGTGTTCGATTTCCTCTGTTTGGTTTCAAGGATAAAAGCAGAAAATGAAAGTTTTCCTTGTCAAATTTTGTGGATAGACAAGGCGACTTTTACCTCAAATGGGGTAGTCAGGTCTCAGAACTGGAAGTGGTGGGCACATAAAAACCCTGAGTATGTGATAGAATGCCAAGATCAATATTCTTTCATGACAAATATGTGGTGCGCTGTTTCAAAAAACAGCATGATTGACCCATATTTCTTCTGGAAAAATTTAAATTCACGGAGATACAGTTTTTAAATGATGAAATAAGTCAAGAAGTCAACTTTTAGATGAAATGCCCCTTGATGAAAGACATAAGTGGGCAGGTGTTGAACAATGTATTTTGGAAATATTTCGAACCCATGTCGCCAGAACTTACCCCACTCGATGTTTTCCTTCGGAGATATTTAAAGCAAAAATTGTACAAGCGCAGACAATTCCGAGATGTCAACCATCTGCAGACAGTAATTCGATAATGTATATAAAATATTACTCCTCAGTTTTCAAGAAACGCTATCAACGAAGTTTCCAGGCGAACCATTATTTGCATTGATCGTGATGGCAGCACCTTTGTAAGTGGCGTCGCAGTGGCAGAATCGGGTGAATTCGTCCGTATATTGCAATTTATCAGCATGTGCCTCTTTGATAAATTGAGTATTTTCAAAGTTCGACAGTTTAATTTTTTTTGTTATAAACGTGATAACTGCGGTTGTCTTGTGATTCGGCGTGTATAAACTTCGAATTAAATTGAGCCCTGGTTTCAAAAATAGCCCCGGTAATTTATATAAAGCAGATTGAGACGAGTCCGCATAATAATCCATCAAAAGGCTGAACACGCGCACTGCGAACATGTTATTCGCCTGTCATCGTAGTGTTTACATGTAACTTATTGTCATGTTGAAAAGTGTCTTATATTCATAATAGAGCAAGTGCTAGTAACTAGGTTTTTACCGATTAGAAGCCACATTGTTTTTTCGAGAATCAGTCTGTAAAAAAAAGGAACAGCATTAGTGTGTTCGTGTGTCAGGTGCGGGAAGTAAAAAAAAATATTATTCCTGCATATATGCGAAAGTGATTAACCAATTAGCAGCGACAACAAATCAGTACTTAGTTGAATTAGAGGTGAATGAATACTTTCACAAATAATTGAGATCATTTAATAAAAACTACATGTCTAATGTTGCAGTACATTACACGAATAAATTTTTTCTAAAGAAATATGAATAGATATGAAAGGAATATTACATTATTTTTTTTATTTGTTCCATTTATGCTTTTGTAGAATACTATAATTATTAGTATGAAAAAAAATTGTTTATATCAATGTGTAACATATTCGACATTTAGAAGACACTGTATATATTTTATTTTTATGGAGTTGCCTAGATATAAAAAAAAATTGTCAGATATTGTAAAATATTGCAAAAAATGTCACACATTTGCCTTTTGCTCTGAATAAAAACTACTTTGAAAGTCTTTTGTGACGAGTATTTCCATTTTGCGACGACTATATTACACAATGTGAAAATTTATCAGAAATATTTATTAAATCCTTCCAGCAGATGAGTGTATTACAACTCAACTGGTATTTTCAGATTATACTAAATTTGAATTAGCCAAACTATGGTAAGGTCGAGAAAACGCGAAAATAATCAAAGTAGTCCAAATTGGTAGGTGGGTAGGAAACCGAAAACTAAACAACTTTTTCATATAGTATTTTCCAAAATATTGAGAAATAACCTAACTTTTAGACGAAAAATGATATCCAACTCAACTGGTATTTTCAGATTTTACTAAATTTGAATTAGCCAAACTATGGTAAGGTTGAGAAAATGTGAAAATAATCAAAGTAGTCCGAATTGGTAGGCGGGTAGGAAACCGAAAAATAAACAACTTTTTCATATATTATTTTCCAAAATACAGGGTGTTTCCTAACTACGGTACGAAACTTCAGGGGGTGTTTTGTTAGGTCATTTGACAAAAAAAGTTCCTATGAACATATGTCCGGAGTTGCTTCCTTTCTGAGATACAGGGCGTTGAAGTATGAAAAAAAGGTATTTATAAAATATCCTGAAACCGATGTGGTTGAAATGTGGTACAGCTATTTGAAGTAATAAGGCAATTATTTGGCCCTAAGTAGGTCCAGTGGCGTCTCAGTGGGCACCACAGCCAACAATACTGAGAAAACATTATTTTCTCCTTTTCAGTGCATTTGAATAAAAGCGTGGGTTCTAAAAAGTTTTTTATAAGCGTGGTAAAAATACAACTTTTTTGCCTTCTGTGTTTTTTTTCAAATTTAGCTTAGTTTTCGAGAACAAAAAAATGAAGGCACTCTACAATCATGATTACCTGCTATGGAGACCAGCTGACAGTGATAGTATTGTCATATCAGTAAAGTCAGAGTTGTCAATTAGCATGATTCCATCATGAATACTTTTACTAACGCTGAAATGGCTGACATGCACTTCATTTATGGATTAGCAAATGGAAATCCCGGAAGAAGCACGGAGAATCTACCAGGATAGATATCTTAACAGAGTTATTCCATTGCTAAAACATTTAGAACGCTACTTGAAAGATTATGTGAAACTGGAAGTTTTAATAAAAATGTAAGTGGTGGAAGACAGAAACTGTAACAACGCCTGAACTAGAAGCAGCTATACTTCATCGATAGAAAAAATCCTTCAAATAGTACCAGGAAGATTGCACTGCAGCAAAGTAACCCCAAAACCTTTTGGGAAAGTTCTAAAAGAAACCTCCTATGCCCATATCACATACAGCGGGCCCAAGCTCTACTGCCTGGGGTTTTCACCGAAGATTAATGTTTTGCAGGTGGTTGATTCATTTGATGGCACACAATAATAATTTTTTTAAAATATTTTATTTACGGACAGGAAAAATTTTGAGATTCTATTATGAACTTTCTTCCTTTTTCTGGGGACGAAAATCCCAATTTTGGAAGCCCCATTTTAGGTTTTCCTAAAACTTTTGGGGTAGGAATTTTTTGGGCTACCAAATTGGATATACCGAAGATTATCAGGCCCATTCTCCCGGCTTTTTTTTTTGAAAATCATTTCCCATTTTGTTGGAAGAAGTATTACTTTGAGGGGTGGCAACATGTGGTTTATCACGACAGACTCCAGCTCATTTAAATTTTCTTGCTCGTCAGCATCTCAATCACCTACCCTAATGTTGGATTGGACGGGGGGGGAAACCTCACATTGGCCGCCCCAGCCCTGTTTAAAATCCTCTAGATTTCTATTTAGGGGTCAATCTAAAAGGCTCTCTTTTATAAAACCCTAACTAGATGTGAATGACTTGAGGAATCGAATAAGTGACAATTGCAATGTCACTAAGGAATACTCAGGTATTTTTAGAAGTTCAGACAATCAATGCACATCGATTATAAAATGCAGACTTATTTCATCAGACGGTGGACATTTTGCTCATTTACTTTAAGGTCAAATTGTTTATTTTTTTTACTTTAGGTTTGTTTATGTTGTCCATGGATGATTTGTAGAATGAGTTAAAGTATTTTTTCTCGAAAACGAAGCTTGATATGAATGAAACCAGAGACTAAAGAGTTGTATTTTCAGTTGTTCAATCTAGAAAAAATAAATACTACAGAAAAAGTACTTTCTCTCAGTATTGTTGGCTGTGATGCCTACTGAGACGCCCTGGACCTACTTGAGAAATAATTGCCCTAATACGTCAAAGTCGCTGTACAACATTTCAACCAAATCGGTTTCAGGATATTCAAGATATTTTATGAATACCTTTTTTTTTAATACTTCAACGCCCTGTATCTCAGAACAGAGCAACTCCGGACCTATGTTCATAGGAACTTTTTTTTGTCAAATGACCTAACAGATCACCTACGAGTTTCGAACTGTTAGGAAACACTTATTGAAATAACCCTTTTGACGAAAGAATGGTATCCAACCTGTTTATCAGGATAAACCTTGTCCGGGTTTGCAGTCTCTTTCATAAAATTTTGGGAGCCAGTGTAAAAACCTATATTTTAACTCTTTAATGGGGTTGTCATCTGATAAAATTGCATACAATGTTTTTTTTCATTTCAGTGAAACTTTCAATAATGGAAGAAGCTTGACTAAGTGTGTTTCACTGTTGATATTGAAGAGTACTTCTTCTTTAAAACTAATTATTCCCTTATCCTTGCCCCAGATTGAATAATTGGCGATTCCTTTTGGGATTTGGGGGGCAAATTAGCGTGATAAACAATATGGCGGTTGTTGGCACACAAATTGATAATCGCCATAAGAACAACATTGTGGTCGTTGGCTAGTAAACTTCATTTTTCGTTATTTTCGGAGCTTTCGTGTTGATAATTATTACCTGAAGACACTATTGTTGAAAAGCAGAGACGTTAAAATACATCCCATATTCCTCTTTTTCACTGTACTCAGGTATAAAATAAAGTTAGAGATTGATCAGTGACTTATATCCTTACATTGATGTTTCTGAACTGATTTATTTGTAAGTTTTGTACACACTCAGATCAAAGACTTACCTGTTATAAAATATCTGCTGAGACTTTCTGATGCGATATCGATTCCGTAAGATCTCGGTTGATTGCAGTTAACATAAGCTCTTCTCTTCCTCGTTAGTCATTTTACTGGTCAAAACTTATGATTTGAAACTTGAGGCACAAGTAAAACCGACTCTATCCTGTCGGGACGAGACCACAGTTAACTAGTAATGCAAGTAAGGCATTTTCTTCAGTTGAAGCAAGAATTTCAAATGCAAATTGGAAAAACTACTCAAATTCGAACAGAAATCACAGAATAAACACTTTGCCACTATGAGTCAACGCAATGAATTCACAATGTCCAACAGCCATAAATTGCTTTCGTTTGTGCAGATCGCTGGATTGCCTAATGCAGAATATGATGAACGCAGAAATACAGATATTTCTACTGATTTGATATTGTTTAAAATTCTGTGGTCACTTATATGGATTTGAGAAAGCACCTATGACTTTTGTTGTAGTGGCAAGGTATTTTGCGTCCACGCTTATATGCAGCTTTTTTGAAACGAAGTTGACTGGTAGAAATCGTCACGTAAGGAAGAAGCGTTATGCCCCCTCCATACAACTTTTGTTGATTTCGAGACGAATTGCAGTAAACCACCATCGACAAAACCATGCTCATTTCCAATATGGGTGATAATTAACCTACGCCCTTTTCCGATCTGTGTAGGTTACCCAGTGGAATATCCTTCCATGACTGCTTGGAAGTTTTTATGTTAGTGTCAGACTCATGTTCTTTGCAGTATGCCCTTCGTTAAATATGTTTCGTCCATATAATAGAATTGTCTTCCTTCAGATCGATATCACAGTCGTCCTTAAATAATTCTTCTCCAACGCACAGTTTCGTCTTTATCTATAAGGAGGACTTCTTAATCAGCTTTCCAGGAAAAAGCCTATCTCATGAAAGTTTCCATAATTTGGTTCTGCCTACTCGTGGTAAATCGTCGTCTTCCTGATTGACTTGTGAACTTTGTTATTGTGATATCTCTTTATTAATATAAAAAAATGAACTTTTCTCCGGATGGCGGTCCTATCAAGATCCCGATTGATAGTGGCTTCCTTTCCCTTTTCCTCTCGTTTGAAAACCTGTAAATTGTTCTTTCACTCATTCCCGTCTATTAAAACGCTATCGGCAACGGAACTCGTGGGTTGTTGATGAAACAAGTGCATCATGCACTTAGAGTACTATAGTTTTTCTCTTACAGAGTATGCAACAAATGTATTGGGTTTAACTGGTGTTTGTACTGATGCCATTTTCATAAACACTCCTCAAGATCACAAACATATTAAGAATAGCAGTAGACTCGTCACGAACTCTCCTCCACGCAAAACAGTATTTATTGTATTTTGTGGGAAACTAGCCGACGAGGAAAACCCAGAATTCCTTTATTTATATGCTTTTGATACCAACTAATGATCCTATAATGGGGCAGGTACATCCACTTTGCATTCATTATCCTTCATAATAACAATGTCGAATTGTATTGGTTTTACCTAAGGAGTGAGCAAATTTTGATTATGACGTATTAACTAAGAACCCTCATTTTGTAATAATGTTCGATTCTTAGAAACGAATGTACAGTTAAAGTGTATCTCGGGAATTTCCATCTAAATATTTTATTTCGATCTATTTACTATAGTAATTGTGCTCAAATATTCACCTCAATTCCTTCATACTAACAAGTGGTAAGAGGAATAGGTATTAGTATTATTATATATTCCTTTTGTAGGTATTTAACCATATTCTCATAACTTGCTCTTAAGTAAATCCGTGTTGACAGTATAAAAGTATCATTGAATTTCCGTTTTGAATTTTGGTCAGAAATGTAACGCCTATGGTTCATCTTTATTTTATACCTGAGACCATGAAGTCGTGCTGCCAGGGAAAAAAGGACAAAGTATATCTTTGGTACTAAATGTAGATGAATATTCGGATCTGTACCTTCAGAATGTCCACACAATATGCAAAAGGAACACATTTCCCAAAAAGTAAGTATTTCCACAAACCACTAAAAAAACTATCAATTGCTTAAACACAACTCAAATACCAGGCAAAACTAACAACCGAAACAAATTTAAACTACACAGAGGTACCTATAAAATGTTGACAAAAAAGAATATAATTTAATACGTTTGATGTTTGACATTTAGCACGGACACATTTTTGGCGAGCCATTTACTGATAAAGTACCAAGCGGCATTTTTTTCAATTGCTTTATTTAACGTCGGCTTATTTCTGCGACCAGGGCAAAAAACCGACGCTACAGTTGGTTACGCGCACCTTCCTTGTCAGGTGGACCCCCATCTAAGTACTAAACGCGCATGACGTTGCTTGGCTCAGATATCAAGTTTAAATAATTTTATTCGCTATTAGTACGTCTACATTTTTCAAAAATACATTCCTACATTTCGTTGCCGCGTTGGTTACGGGTCAGGAAAGCGGGTTTTGGATTGAGTGGGGAAAAAAATTCCACCTGGTCCCAAATGTCTCGTACGCCCCCCTGAGGGGGCTGTAAGAAGGCGTTTGAAAAAATGTTTAAAAGGTATTTAAAAAATGTTTTCCTACTTCCTGCGCTGGGCGCTTATGTATTGGTTTGATTTTAATGAGTTGGGAAGTTGACTGGTATTTAAAATTTTAATTTCGTTGAATTTTGTTTGTTTCCGGGACGGGGTCAGATATCGATAAGACTCTCGTCAACCTGACCAGCTACCGGTGCCCATAAGCGGCATTTAACTACATTCATTTGTTGTCCCCCAAAAATTCTAAACAAAATTCAATCGGTAAATATACCAGGGTTTTCAGGCAACCTAGTCAAAGTAGAGGCACCAGGGTTTTTAAACATCTTAGATGAACAAGAATTATTTGCTATGATGGAAATATTAAAGCCAAAGTTAGTTCGATTGTTATATGACCAGATTTTTTATTTTTTTCACAAAATGACATATTCAATCATTAATAAAATGGGGCGATTTAAAATAACTGATCAGATATACAAGATGTAATCTAACCTCTTGCACAATCGCTAACAGTTGATGGTCCATCAAAATCCTTAATAAGTCAGAAAAAAAAATGAAAAATAGTTATTTTCCTAACAAGTGCGGAAAGTGATTCTTTCGCGCACGCGACTGCCGTCAAGAGCGGGAAAGACACTTTACCTACGACCACTGTAGAAAATAGGCGAAAACACACGACACACAGCCTCAGTAAATAGCTCATTACGCACGGTAAACAAATCGTGAACAAAACGAACATTTTGAATATATTAAAATTTATACGTAAAAGTAAGCGGAACATTTGATAATTCCGCGAGTAGGTCATGATCACGCAATCGCCCGTCAACAGCAACTGTCAAAATCAAAATAATACAAACAAACTTTATTGAAAGACAAATAAGTTCTAGTTAATAATTATAAGATACATACTGTTTAAAAAAGAATACCTACATTTTCAATATGTCAAGGGATAGTGAGTACGAAAATTGCTCTCCCAACGCCAACGTCATGGCAATGGTAAAAATGGCAACGAATGATTCACTGCCAAGTAAAGCCCGCGAACGCTACGAAAATTGTTAGAGTAGATTCCTGGACTGGAGACTAAAAAATAAAGTGAATTTTTTCTCCGAAAATGTTTTGGTAGCATATTTTCTACACCTATCGGAAAAAATGAAATCTAGCTCTCTATGGGCCTTTTACTCAATGCTTAGATCGACTCTAAACATAAAAAACAACATATATATATATATAGAAGCCTAATCCAAGTTAATAGCGCTATTAAAAAAGGAATCAGATGGCTTTAGAAGCACAAAATCTAAAATTTTGAGGGCCAAAAATATTCAAGATTTCCTCAAAACGGCTCCTGACAATCAGTACTTGTTTATGAAGTTAAAATATGTCCACTAATACTATTTTCCACACTTACAGTAATTTTTATTTTTATACTGTTCTTATAATTGGCGTAAGTGGTGCATGCCGAAAACAGGAACTGAGAGATATGAAAATTGAAGATGTTGAGGACACAGTAAAATCCTTCATTATTAAGATTCCAAATACAAAAACCAAAATTCAACGTTCTTTTGTGATCTTTGACCATTTTTATTCTAGAATAAAAAAATATTACACTATACGCAAGACAATACTAAATGAAAATTCACCTTTTTTTTAATATATTAATGGAAAATGCACGCAACAACCCGTTGGGATGAACAAATTAGGCAGTATAGCAAAAAATATTGCAAAATTTCATAATCTAGAAAATCCTAATCGCTACACAAGACACTGTTTTCGCAGATCTTCGGGAACTATTTTAGTCGATGCTGGCGGGGATCTATTGGATTTGAAGAGACATGGTGGCTGGCAATCGTCTTCAGTAGCAGAAGGTTATGTTGTCAATTCTTTAAAAAACAAAGATCTCACCTCATCGAGAATATCCTCCGCTAGTTTACATAATAGTAATTCAACCTCAACAAATGAAAATAATACAGTGTCATATGATTCGACACATCGAAATACTTCTAATATATTTAATAATTGTACAGTAACCAGAAATAATTATAATGTTTCTAATGTTAATTAAACCAACGTAGTGGTAAATACAACGAATGATATCCTATGTGATCATCAATGTTGTGAAACATATATCTTCTATAATTTTGTAAAATTGTTCCAAAAATCTAAAGATGCAATAATATACAGGGTATCCCATTTGAAGAAATGAAGTACCCTGTTATAACTAGTTTTGAAATATCTCTGTATACATGAAACGAACAACAAAAAACGACAACTAAAATAAAAAATCGACGTGTTTGAATAATGAAAATATTAAAAGTAGTCCAGACTTTTTTGACACAGTATATGGCCGTAGGTGAAGTATAGTACGTAATGCGTGTTGTAAAGTAATTACGCACTCATGGAATTACGCACTCGCCGCTACGGCTTCGAGCGTAATTTTTCCATTCGTGCGTAATATGCTTTTTACAACACTTGATACGTAATATACTATTACGCATGAGTTGATAACATTATTTTTTCTACGACCGCATACAAATTTAAAAAACATATTGAATATATATATATATATATATATATATTATATATTATATTTCAACATACAAAACTTTAAATGAAAATTTACTAATTATTATGAATACTAATATTAAAAACACAATTTGTTGCATTCTGCAAATATCAAAACCTAAATTAGTAAAAATAGTAATAACTACAGGTAAATTCAATGAAATGGATATAATAATGTTAAAACTGATATATCTTTATTTTCCCGCACTAGTGCGAGAAGGTGGTTTTTTCCCGCACTAGTGACACTTTCAAAACTGAAATGCGTGCAGGAAAGTGGCTAAAAAGGCACTGTCGTAGAAAAAAAATGTTTTAGGTACCAAAACTTCGCTGTATTGCGGCTCCCAAAATTTGGACGATCAAATTATTTTTAAATTTTTTTTAACCACTGTAACAAATTATGAAATGTTTGTATACACGGGTATGAAAGAAATTAGATTCCACCCTGTATAACAGGGTTGAGAAAAATCATAATTTTTTTGAAAACCATAAAAAATCACGTTTTTTATTTTTTAATTTTTTTCTAATATAATTGATTTTTTCCTATAAATAAGACAGGTTGCTATTTTCAACTCGTTTTTGATTTTTCAACACCTTTTTTTTGGCTGAGGAGAACAAAAACGAAATTGACAATATTCTAAGAGGAAAAATTTCAAACATTCACTTAAAAAGATTAGTCGAAGATTACCTAAAATACTTAAGCATATCTCTATCGCACTAGATAGACTACAAAAAAACAGGGCCAGTCTTTCAGATGTTGTGGAAGAATTCAAAACATTACAAACCCATTTTGACAAAAATGACATAACTTTAAAAATCTGCAAAAATGTAAGAAGCGCTATGAACAGTGAATAACCCCATATCATTCGTTGTCATATCTTCTTGACCCAACAAAAACTCGGCAAACCCTAACAGAGATTGACAAAAATGTTGCTTTAAAAGCAAATTATATTTAATAGTGGTTTACTACCGCTCATAATCAAGTTCCTTCCCAGATGAGAACCTTTCACTGGTATTATGTTCCATGATGACATTCTTCAGAATGTAAAATTGGTGGAAGTCACAACAAAATATACCCATTATTCAAAGAGAGTTCTTCATCATTAGACAATTATTTTGTGGTGCTGCTTCTTCCGCATCAGTCGAGAGAATTTTCTCAACATTTGGTTATTAACCGAAACAGCTGCAAAATAAGTTTTTTCTACGGCTATAATACAAAACTGCATTTCTAAAACTGTTTTTGATTAAACAATGAAGTACATTGTATGTTTTCAATTTCATTTCCTTATCAGATAACACAATGAAGTCATTGTGTTATTGTTGGTCATTAAATCACGTCTCCCATGGATAGCAAGGAGAACTTAAAACATCTGTCAATTCAGTTTCATCAAAACTTGTCAAAGTTCAAAGGTATGATGAGCAGTGAAATTGACGAACTACCTCCTCCAGACATAATTGCAGCCGCAAATTGGGCATGTATAAACTTGATTCCGGAAGTATCGAAAGAGAAATATTGAAAAGCCCACAAATCCTTCACATATTGGCAAAAGGGAAAGGTCACCGCGTCAACTTCACAAAATTTATTACTTGCATACTTTGATCTATTGAAGTTCAAGTTTCTGTTGTAAATTAAGTTCGCTATTTTATGTTAAAGCCGTAGAAAAAGTATAGTGCATAACTCACTCGTATGATTTGCAGCACTCGCCTACGGCTCATGCTGCAAACATCATACTCGTGGGAAATGAGTATCATTCCGTGCTTGTTAAACAATATACTATTTTGTACAAGCACTACAATTAACTAAAATAAACATTATTTAGATACAGCGGGATACTTTTTTTGATATAATAAACCATTAATTGAAACTCAAAGTTCTTATTTTCTCCTAATTGTAACTGATCAGAAATTTTGATTAAAATCATGGTTCAAATGTGATTTGAATCGCGATTTAAATCATGTATTTACATCAACTGATTTAAATCGTTTCAACCCTGCTGTATAAGTAAGTAGATTGTTTTATTTGATTTTAAAGATATTATAAAGAAATAATTTTGGAATTATCACCGTTCCCACACGAATATATGAATTTTTTCCGAATTTTCAATCGCTTGTTCCCGTATCACTGAGAACCATCGGTTGTAGAGTTGCCCGTCATTTCAGCACATCTCAACGGAAATGTTCATCGACCCCAAAAACAACCACAGAGTCCAATGCCCAATAATATATAAAATACATATGATGCCCACTCCTTTTTCGTTTGCGACAAACAAAACTTGCTTTCGCTGAAGACGAGTCATTGCCTTTTCCGCATTTTTATGACTGACAAACAATGTTTATGAATGATTTATTTGTTCTCTGTGCAAATTCTGGACGGAGATTATTCACTTTTCTTTGAGTCACAGTTATGTTATGCAAGAAGAATTCGTTTGGACAAACGTAATAACGGTATTTGCAGAAAAACATTTTTATGTCTGGGATGTTGAGGAAAATACGATGTAGTTAAATATTATGTTCCGCTTAGGGGTTGGTGAATACATAGTAGATACTCAGCCGAGAAAAGTTTACATAAAGAGAAATCGAGTTTCCCAATCCAAGCATATATAAAATTATGTAAAGATATTTAAAAAAAATAATTGTTTGCCTGTTCTAAAATTGTCATTTGCAAGGTTATACAGTGCTTCTCAAAAATCCTCTCCCCCCCTCTTATTTTTGGAACGATTATACATAAACAAGTGAAATTTGGAAACTGAATATTAAAGGTTGTAAACTTCCCTACTAGTAATGATAGATGACGAAATCGTCAAAGATGACGTCACAATGCCATTGTGACCATTAATTTTAAATGGAACCCTACGGCAAGCGACACCTCTTTTAAAAGGTATCGAAAAAACCTATTCAATGATACTAATTTTGTTTGTGTTTATGGCAGTTTTGGCAACTCGCTTTTAAAAAACGCAAAGCTGTGATGAATTAAATCAGTTAATACTAAAATTCCAAATTCAAGCTGCGCCTCTGGATAGTTGTCAAATAAGCTGACGTTTTCGTTAGTCTCCCTAATTCGCCGTTTTTGTAATTGTCCAAGTTTTTGTACATTTAATAATTTGTGTATTGTTGATCGAACGTTTAACTGTTTTAGCAACTTTTGGTACTTTTAATATTTTTGTACATTTTGATAATTTGTTAAACTGTTTAAGTGCTTCGAAAAGCGAAATGGTACGTGTTTCAGGTGATAAAGTAGCAGCGATCCTAATTCTTGGTGAAACTGGACAAAATATTCATGCAGCAGAACGCATTTTTAATGAGAGGTTTCCCGATCGCCCCGTTCCGAGGACTTACTTGAGGGAGCTTCTTCGTAAGTTTGAAACAACGGGTAGTATTAATGATGCGAAACGATCTGGCAGACCACAAATTTCTGATGAGAAAAAAATTGATATACTGGCAGAAGTAATAGTTAATCCTACTTCTTCAACAACTCACGTTGCATCTACCTGTGAAGTCAGTCGAAGTACAGTACACAGGGTGTTGAAAAAAAAACAAATTTAATCCATACAAATTAAAAATGGTTCATCAACTCTCAGACGACGACCCAGACCGAAGACTAGAATTTTGTGAAAATATGGAAACTAAAATTAACCAACAGCCAGACTATGTCAAAACAATTTGTTTTAGTGACAAAAGTACTTTCTATCTGAATGGAAATGTAAATACACAGAATGTGAGGTATTGGAGTGACGCAAATCCTCACCTGTTTCGTGAAACACATACCCAATTTCCCCAGAAGGTGAATGTTTGGGCAGGTATCCTGGGAAACCACATCGTTGGGCCTGTTTTTTTAAATACTAATTTAACTGGTGAGGTTTATCTGGAGCTGTTGCAAAACGCAATAGAACCGTTAATCCTTGAAATTTTGGAAGATAATCCAGATGAATTCGGCAATTTGAAAATAACATTCCAACAGGATGGTGCTCCTCCACACTATTACGGTGCAGTAAAACGGTATTTGGATGATGAGTATCGTGGTAGATGGATTGGACGACGAGGTTCAACGGAATGGCCAGCTCGATCACCGGACCTCACACCTTTGGATTTTTTTCTGTGGGGGTACCTTGAATCGAAGGTTTACGCCACCGAACCTGACAATATTGACGTTTTAAAACAACGTATTGTTGCAGAATGTGAGGCTGTTTCCGCAGACACATTTGCAAAAGTACGAGAAGAGTTTAAAAATAGGATATTCCACTGACAGGAAGTAAAAGGAGGTCACTTCGAGCAACTTCTTTCAGTAGATACTGATTCTTAAATCTGTAATTAATATCATACTGAATGGAATTCAAATTTTAATATTTACTAATGAGCCATTGAAACTGTCATAAACACAAACAAAATAAGTATCATTGAATAGGTTTTTTCGATACCTTTTAAAAGAGGTGTCGCTTGCCGTAGGGTTCCATTTAAAATTATTGGTCACAATGTCATCTTTGACGATTTCGTCATCTATCATCACTAGTAGGGAAGTTTACAACCTTTAATATTCAGTTTCCAAATTTCACTTGTTTATGTATGATCGTTCCAAAAATAAGAAGGGGGGAGCGGACTTTTGAGAAGCACTGTATATTAGATATATTGGAGATTTACCATTTTCAGACTTAATTCTCGATTTTAGGAATTTCAAAGTATGTTTTCTCGCCTCTTTCCGAAGGGAAACTAATAATGAAAATACATCTCATTTCAGTTCGATATTTTTGAAAGGACTAGGTACAGATATGAGGGGGTTTCTAGGCATCTCTAGAATTTGCTGAAATATTGGTATGTTATACCCGAGTTATATTAGATTAATTCTAGGCGACCACGATAGCAATTGCCTTAGTTCAGGGTGTAATCGAAACTTTCTATTTCTTTTCATGTAATAAGCGACTTATAATAACTTGTAATGCGATTACCAAGATCATAATGCATAACAAAAAATTAAACCTTTCTTTCTGTCACTAGGTACGCCAGTTAATAGTTTTCTTTTCCGGCGTACCTATAGGTGTTATAGACTCGATGATGGTTTTGGTTATGTTGTGTCTCGCTTCAGCCAGAGCTCTTCGGACCTTTGGCTGGTTGACTACTCCGTACTGATGAGGGCCAAAAAAGCCTGAATCCGGTATGCGGATTGTTAGGTGAACACGACATAAATTAAACATAATCCAGCTTATCAGAAAGAAACATTTGCATTCAATGTCCATTTATATGGAGGTATGCATGGATTTTCAGGTGAATATCATTCAACGTTCTGCGTGGTATTTGCCAGGAAAGTAGTTGTTTTTCACCTGAGATCTACCATTTTCTGGTTCAATTTATATTGAATCTTTTATGTGAAGAAAACCGTTTAATTCGATTTTTCTATTCAAATAATATTATTGTTAATAATAGCTGATTGGAACCATTTCTATTCCATTGAGAATTGCCATGATAAAACAAAATATTTTATTTTTATTTGCATTCGACAACTGTCATTGTTAGTCAAGTATATGAAAGTAATTGAGTGCATACATTATATTGAAAAAGTACTGTTTGAATAGAATAATAGTGAACAACTATCACATATGGAACACTAGGAGTAATGTTTTTTATAGAATTTTGAAATATATCAATCATGAGACTGAATTGTTCATCATGAGGTTTATTTTATATTTGTTTCGACGGTTAGCAGTTCTTCTGAAAATAGCAAGTGTAAACCACCCTTACAAGTTAGCTGATGTTAATTTTCATTATAGTGGCACGAATAATACGTTTCAATGAAATATAATCATTGAATACCATCGGTCAGCAACGTACTTCCAAATTCTATCGATGCCCTTATATCTGTGCCTAGTCATTTTCATGGCAATCGAAATTCGGTTTGCCAAACATACGCTCTTGGACTTGTGAGCTTCTAAAAATAAATTCTTCTTGATTCGTTTGATAATATGAACAAGATGTGCATACATTGGAATCTGCCACTGAAAGATAAACTATCTTCCATCATCCAAGACTTGAAAACTGAAAAATATACGACATTAATGGAGTTATTTTTTGTAATATCTAACAGAAAATAACTACTGAGAAAGGACCCAAACAAAAACGAAATAATCTGAAAGTGAGAATTTAAATTTACATCTAGATAGTTATTTGATTTTCTATTCCAGTCTTAATAATATAGATAAATGGGACAAAAAAGAGAAGACTACCAATCATTTGTAACATTGACAATTGACACGATACATTTTTGTCGACGAAAATCCATTTCACGCTTCCACGATCATCAGAAAGACCGGAAGAATTGGAAAACACATTTTCTAGGAACAATTTCACTATGCAATGATGGAAAACTCCTTTTGGAGTGACACTTTGAAATCAGTGTCTTTTGACATTGAAACCTGTCATGGGATATGATGAATTGATTTGTTTGATGATGAGTATGAACAGGATGTTCATAAAATCACAATATCTATCAGATGTAGTTCAATGTCCAGCGTGGTTTTAGCCAGGAAAGAAGTTGTTTTCTGTTGAAGATTTCAAAAAAATCTCTACATTACTATGGCGGAATCATTGAAAAAATCAGAAAATTGGTTCAGTGCAAACAACATCAAGTTAAACAACGAGAAAACCCAAGAACTCGTTTTCTCAATAAAAAATGAAGGTAATGGCAAAAGTGTTAAACTTCTTGGCATGATGATTGATAAGAGACTATCTTGGTCGTCTCATATAGATCAGCTATGTCATAAATTATCGTGCTCGATATATTTGTTACGTAAAATGAAAAACCAACTATGTTTCAACACAGTTCGAACATACTATTTCATACACGCTTTATTAGCTTCACCTGTATGTATGTATGTATGTATGTATGAGTGAGGTAATAGATTCTTGTGCGAGCTTTCGAAGTGGTAACATTGGTGATAAGCAGTTGAAGCAGAAGAAAATTTACAAACCAGTTGTGATTTGTACTAATAACTTTCTTTTTCATTATTTCTTATTGGATTTGGCTAAATCCCAATTAAGTTCAATACTATTTACTCTTATAATTTGGGATATAGTATCAAAATAAATAATAGTTTAAAAAAACTAAAAAACACGCTTTTATAGAAAACTAAACTAAAAAATAGAAAATAAGAAAAACATGTATTTTATTTGAAAAAAAGCGTGGGGTGCATGGCATCTGAGACATTTCTCACTTTACTGCCCTAGGTAATGTACTATATAATTATTGATACCATGCACCACACGCTTTTTTTTAAATAAAATACATATTTTTCTTATTTTCTATTTTTTATGTCTAGTTTTCTATGAAAGCGGGTTTTTTAGTTTTTTCAAACTATTATTTATTTCCCACTTTTTAGTGTGTTTTTTTTATAAAGCGTGTTTTTTTAGTTTTTTTTAAACTATTATTTTTATAATTTTTTTGCAAATTAAAAAATGGAATAATTTCATCAAATTAGGTAATCCTAATCTCCGATCCGAAAAACCCCTACATACCAATTTTGAACAGAATCAGACCATAATCACAAAACTCGGCCGTCATTTTAAAGCCGCCATCTCGAATTTTTCAATTTTTACAAAAGAATCATAATATTCGACCCCAAAAACCACCACATACCAATTTTGAATACAATAAGACCATAATCACAAAACTCGGCCGCCATTTTGAAGCCGCCATTTTGAATTTTCAATTTTACAAAAGAATCATAATATACGACCCCAAAAAGCCCCACATACCAATTTTGAATAGAATCAGATCATAATCACAAAACTCGTCCACCATTTTGGAGCCGCCATCTCGAATTTTCCATTTTTGACAAAAAAATCATAATCTCCGACCACGAAAACCCTCAGATACCAATTTTGAAACGAATTGGACCATAATCACAAAACTCGTACGCCATATTGGAGCCGCCATTCTGTTTTTTTCTCACACAAAAATTTCTTAATGCATTGTCACCGGAATTATGTACACCTGCCAAATTTCAGATCATTCGGACGTCTGGAAGTGGGTCAAAATCGCGCCCAAAGGCGTCGGTTACAAACAAACAAACATACAAGTGAAGCTAATATAAAGCGTGTAATGAGTGATGATTCGGGGGGAGAGAATACTTCCCCATATAAAAGACCTCATTCAGGGTTGGCTAAAATTTTGAAAGAAATAGATGATTCGGATAGCATGGATCGTACGGATGTGGAAATATTAAACTTAAATAAACCGATACAGGCAACAATTCATTCAAGGTCAGAACAAAACAATACAAAAAAGGATGAAAATCCACAAAAAAAAGGAAACCCTTTTTTACGAAGCAGGAGCATTAGGACCATTTACAGTAGTTGTTGAGGCAACGGAAGCATCTGGAAATAATTTAGGAAAATTTAATCAACTACAAATAGCAAAAGAAATATTCGATCTGAGGTTAGAAAATATAACAAGAATTAAAATAGGGGACTTAACAAAATTGGTGTAGAATTTAGAAATAGAACGGCAGCTAATGATTTTGTTCTCAATGAAAAGGTTATGAAAAAGGGATACGAATGTATATACCATATAATAATATATCTAGTAAAGGTTTGGTTAGGGGAATATCAACGCATTCTCGGAAGAGGAAGTCAAATATATGATAAATAGTAACATTAATATTATAGGAATAAGACGAATGAACAAAAGAGTTAAAAAAGATGATGAGGTACAATATGAGGCTACACCAACTATCTTGATAATTTTTGAAGGGATAATCATGCCAGAATATGTAGATATTTGTCTCATGCGACATAAGGTAATACCATATATCCCTCCCGTAACTCAATGCTACGCTTGCCTGTTATATGGTCATACAAGTAAACAATGTAGGGGAAAGAACAGATGTTTTAATTGCTCAGTGAATCATGAAAAAGAAGAACAATATAGAGAATGTAAAGTAATTAAATGCTATCACTGCGATCAGAATCATCTATCCAATAGTAAAACATGCATGGAACATATTAGACAAAAAGCAATCAGAGAAAAGATGGGATTTAATAATATATCTTTTGTGGAGGCTGTCCAGTCTATACCTAAAATAAGGACATTTGGGGATAATAACAGAAATAGTTTTCCAGCACTCAACAGTAGAGTGGAATCTGGTATAATAAATACAGGGATAAATAGAAGAAGGGAGGTGTACCAAGCAAACACCAAAAAAAGAACATTTTCACAGATAGTTAAAAATAATGGAAACAAACTCATAGCAAATCGACAAAATTCTCATGATGATTCGAGTAGACAACACATTTTAAACAATCCTAACGGTAAAATACATCAACCTAGAAATGGGGTGATGTTTAACAATAACCAATCACAGATCAACGGACCGGGATGTTCAAAACAAAATAACAAAAACAAAATTATAATAATACATATCAATTTACAGGATAAAGCGGGTCAGAGACACCGCAAAATGTGGATGAAATTAACATGATTAGGTACACAATTTTATGAAAAATTCAACTGTATGTCAGATACAATCAAACCAAGAATTATAGAACTTTTGAATATGTATAAGTCCTTAAATAATAAGGATTCAACAATTTTGAATAGAATATTAATGGGGAATTCAGATTTCAACATTATTCAGTGGAATATTAGGAGCTTAAACGGAAACAAATATGAACTAGTAAGACTCTTGGAGAATATTAATCCAGATGTAGTACTTCTTGATGAGACATGGCTCAAAGCAAATACAAATATTAGATTCAAACAATACCATATCATAAGGCAAGATAGAAATGATGGATATGGAGGAATAGCCACTCTCATTAGAAAGAAATTCAAGTATAACATCACAGTGACAAATGATTTTTTTAATGAGGAACTTTGCCAATTCATTGCCATCAAAATTAATAATCTGAATATAATAAAAATATACAATCCGCCCAATAATAAAATATCAGGAAATATCATAAGTAGGGTACTTAGACAGGTAGAAGGAGATATAATACGTACTAGACATAAACTGCAAGTATTTTTTCATTATGTCGAAAACTAGAGCGAACAAGGGAGAGGATGAACTGCACACAACCATCAAAGCCGTAGTCAATAAACTTGTTGCATCTGACGAGTTTATAGCTCTCCTCTCAAATGCGATTATGGATGTGATTGCTAAAAAGTACGACAAGGAAATAGCCTTGATCAATGAAAAAAATAATAACCTGACCCAAGTTTTACAAAATCAAGAACATCACATAAAAACTCTAATTGCTAAGCAAGAATCATATGATCGCATGCGGAGATCTAGAAATGTCATAATCTATGGCGTTCAAGAAAATGACAACGAAGACTGCATGAACACCATTTTGGAAATAACTAACACAAACTCAATATAAGACTTGATGTGAATAGTATTGATCATTGTTTTCGCATAAAGTTCAGACAAAAATAATATAAAACCAATTATGGTCCAGTTTTCTACAGTTTTTGTTAAACAATTGGTATATAGTAAGAAGAAGCTGTTGAAAGGAACAGGTATGATTATTAGGGAAGATTTGTCTCCGGAAATACAAAAGCTGTTAAAAGCTGTGGTGGACAAAATTAAGAAAAATGGACGAGCATGGTCAAATTATGGAAATATATACGTCAAGTTTAATGACAAAGATCATATTAGCAAGATTCAGAAGTTAAGTGATATGGACAGAGCGTGATGTGAATTGCTATTGTATATTTTTTTTTCTTTCCTTATTTTTGGATTTTGTATACAAAGTTTATAGTTATGATTAACTTGTGCTTTTTGTGGAAAATTTTGGTATTTTGCTATTCGAACATAACATATTTATGTACTGAAATTAATACTTATTATAATTTTTAATTGTTTACATATGTTGCTCTCTCCACAATACTTTTTTTTTTCTTTGACTTCATTTTATAATTAGGATTATGGTTTATTCATTTGCACATACTCAATCAATTGATCAATTGTAGAGGAGCAGTGCAATTCGTCTGCGCCCTCAGTGAGTATTAAGTTTTTGTGGATTGGAAGGTTTTGCCTTTTTTAAACGGATTACCTTCGCTTTTTTAAATTGTTGAAAGTTGCTGAATTGAGGTAGATTTTGGGAGAATAGTTGGGAAATTTTCGATTCAATTAAGAATAACAAACAGGATGGATTATCTTAGTGTAGCTTGTTTAAATGTGCGATCCTTGCTATCATCACTTCGTGATGTAAAAAATTTACTACTACAAAAAGAATATGATGTTTTTTTGATATGTGAGACATGGCTCTTTGATCATGTTACTGATGAAGTCTTAAATATTGAAGATTATATTTTATACAGGGGAGACAGAAATGCACGAGGTAGAGGTTTATGTGTTTATGTTAAAAATCATTATCATAGTGAATTAATTGTAGAAAATGATAAAAATAATTGGGAACAACTGTGGATTAAACTAACAATACATAAACAAACATTTGGCATAGGTGTGATCTATAAACCGCATGATCAAAATACCAATGATTTTCTTGATGAATTTGAAGATTCTTTGGGATACTTATTTCCAACTGTTGATGAAGTGGTATGTTTAGGCGATTTCAACATAAATTTTCTTGAGAAGAATGCTGTTTTCAATAAATTGAATAATATTTTGGAGGTATTTGATCTATCCCAGATAATCGACGAACCAACAAGAATAACTGATAACTCTGAATCTCTACTTGACTATATTATAGTAAAAGAGGAAAATTTGATCGAAAAAGGTGTTATTCGTAATGACATATCAGACCATTTTATTGATACTGCAAGCTCAATGTAAAAAAATAAGGACTTTCAAGATGTATACCTATAGATGTTTCAAAAATTTCAATGAAGAATTATTTCTGTGTGATTTAAGGAATATATCATTTTTTCGCATCTTCGATCAAGAAAGTGTGGATGAAAAAGTATCGTACTTAGTAAATTGTTTAATTAGCTTATTTGATCGGCATGCCCCTATAATAACTTCTAAAATTACAAAAAAGAAAGCCCCTTGGCTGACATTTCCTTTACAACAAATGATGAATGAACGGAATAAAGCTCTCAATAAATATAAACGCACAAAATCATTAGCTCATTTTCAATTATATAAGGATCTCAGGAATTATACAAATCAAGCAATTAAAAGGGAAAAAAGGGCATACTTTCTATATCAGTTTGATAACTCCGATTCAAAAAAGCTGTGGCAAACATTGAGAACAAATAATTTAAAAAAAAATAAAAATCGTGAGCTTCCTGAAAGTTTAAAGAATCCAAGTGAAATTAATGATTTCTTGATAAACTCCATTCCTAACGTTGCTCCACCTGGATACCTTATGAATTTTTACAGCACCAATAATATTATTCCTTCCACTTTTAAATTCAAAGAAGTCGATGACACCTTTGTATATGACAATATTTGTAAAATGAACTCCAATGCATTGGGCTGTGATGGGCTAAGTGTTGAACTCATTAAACTTTGTTGTCCTCTTATCATACCATATATTACACACATCATAAACTGTTGTCTTTCAAGCGGTGTTGTCCCTGCTGTGTGGAAAATGGCTGTAGTCCAAGTTCTGCCTAAGAAACAAAATCCTTCAGAATACAAGGTTCTTAGAGGTATAAGTATTCTACCCATGCTTTCCAAAATTTTAGAGAGATCGATTGAAGTACAGATGAGACGACACTAAGCGGATCACTCACTAATGCCGGCTGTTCAATCTGGCTTTCGTAAAGGCTACAGTTGCACAACGGCCTTACTTAATATAGTCGACGACATCATAGCTTCAATTGATAAAGGTCAATGTACAATTTTGGTATTGCTTGATTTCAGCAGAGCGTTTGACACTATTAACTTCAAATTAATGCTTAATATTTTGCACTATATAGGTTTTTCAGAAACGGCTGTTGGTCTTATAGAGAACTATCTAAACAATCGTAAACAGTATGTGAGAATTGAATCAAAACAGTCTGAATATATGACATTGAACTCAAGTCCACAAGGCTCAATTCTGGGTCCCTTGCTTTTCTCGATATATACCATAAATTTAATAAAATCTCTAGAACAATGTAAGATTCATGTCTATGCCGATGACACTCAGATCTATTATAATTTTCCTCCACAATTAGCAGATAATGCTTGTGATACTATTAATAGGGAACTATCGACGTTTATTAAGTTAGCATCTGAACATTGTTTACTAATAAATTGTATTAAATCTAAAGTAATGTTATTTGGTTCTCTGTTCAACAGGGCTAGAATTCAGTTCCCTATTAATATAGAAATTAATGATGAATCCATCGATATAGTTGAAGAAGCTGAAAACTCAGGGATTATCATAGACAGAGACTTAAGATTCGAAAAACATGTTAATCAACTGATTAATCGTGCATACAGCTCACTGAAATTGATTTACGGAAACAGGCACTTATTTCCTCGAAACATCAAAATAAAACTATGTGAAGCATTAGTTCTATCGCATTTCAATTTCGCTGACTCCGTCTATGGTCCGAACTTAACAACTTTATATAAAAATAAAATTCAAAAAGTGCAGAATTCCTGCTTGAGGCTTATTTATAGTGTGAGAAGAAATCAGAGAATATAACATAAATTGATACAGGTTGGATGGTTGAGTATGCAAAATAGAAGAATTCACCACGCAGTCACCCTATATCACAAAATTGTTTTATTTAAAATTCCTGCATATTTGCACCACAAAATATCTTTCAGGACAGATAAACATAACTTAAATCTTCGATTCAAAGGTTTATTATCCCCACCTAAATTCAAAACTGAATTATTTAGGCGATCCTATACTTACCAAATTTATCAGTTATATAACTCCGTTCTTGAAAGTATAAAGAACCTCAGAATTACTTGCTTCAAGTCTGAATATAAAAACGAACTATTCGAAACACAAGTCTAGACAGTCCCTCACCTCGCTGCTCAAAAAACTAATGAGTATAAAGATAATCATCCCTTCGTTTCTCTCATTTTCTATTGTCAATCAGGTTACGTACGACAATGTCTTCCTTGGCACACTGTATTAGGGTTAAGTGGAAGAACATTTTCGTAGTGAAGCTACTGTTTCCCTACAGAAAATGAACTTCGCCCTTTATTTTCAGAAATCGCTTTGTTTTTTTTTTAACCACTTAAATGAATTATTCATGTTTGTATGTATTTCAATTATTACTATTTATATTACATGAAAATAATAAAGACCTTTATTATTATTAGTATTATTAATACTAATGGGGGATCTAGATGCACATAATCGAATATGGGGGAGTGTGAAGAATAATCAAAACGGAAATATAATTAAAAATATTGTGGATGAAGAACATTTGGTGATAATGAATGATGGGACTCCAACAATGTTTTCAAATCCTGAACAAAATACCAGCCCACTGGATCTAACTATAGTATCGAATAATATAACTCTAAAATGTGACTGGGGGGTGATATATGATTGTGAAAATAGCGATCATTGTCCCACATTTTGCAGAATTAATAATAAAAAAGGTATAACTAGTAATAAGAATTTTAGAGAATGTAATAGGATTTTCAGAAAAGTAGACTGGCATAATTATACTTAGTTTATTGAAAATAAGTTAGAAGATGAAGAGCATAATACTTACAATGAATTAGTGAATATTATGAAAGAAGCAGCAAATTGATATATACCTACTAAAAACAATAAAGATAATATAAATATATCACATAAAAAAGAGAAAAATATATGGTGGGATGGGGAATGCGATAATAAAACAAAGGAAATAAAAAACATCTTGGCAATATTCAAGAGCAATCCCTCTCTAAGCAATTACATAGAAGCAAAAAAGATTATAGCTAGAACACGAAGATTTTTAAAAAATAAAAAAATGCATTTCAAGAATTTTATTCTACGCTAAACAGAGAAACAAAAATATCTTACGTGTGGGGTATAATAAGAAAATTTTCGAATAATAATTATGGTAATCATTCTAATGAAAAACTTCCTGACAGGAATATAGCTTTACAAATTTTGGATAATTTATCAATATATTAACCCTGATTTCATGCTTGAACAACAAGAAATAGAATCAAATGTGATAAGTAGAGAGGAATTGCTCATGTGTATCCAGAATAATAAAGCAACAGCCTGGGAAAGATAACATTCCATATAGTATGTACCAAAAGTTACCCGAAAATGGAAAAAATAAATTAGTAGAAATATTCAATAATATAATGGGAGGGGAAGACATACCAATATCATGGAAAGAATATATTATCATGGGTATTTTAAAGGAAAATAAAAAACCAGACGAGGCAGATAGCTATAGACCACTTATATTATCAGCGTGTGGACTCAAAATTTTGGAGACAATCTTAAAAATAAGAATAGAATGGCATTCAGAACATAATAAAATTTTATCAGATTATCAAACAGGATTGAGAAAAGGGCAGGGAACTATGGATAATTTGACATATTTAACAACATATATCCAAGTAACGTTTGGATTGAAACAAACGGCTATAGTGGTACTATTGGACATAAAAGGTGCAAATGATAATGTGAACATTCAGATCCTATATAAATACTTAATTGATTAGGGAATTAAACAGGGAGAGGCAAATTTAATTTACAGAATTTCAGACAACCGACAAAATTTCATAATTGATAATGAAGGAAATCTAGAGGGACCCAGTCACACCTCCAGAGGGTTGACACAGGGATCTCCACTAAGTCCGATACTTTTCAATATCTATATGAGATCACTTTTTGAGGTGATACCGGACCATTCTGAATTAATAGCTTATGCAGATGATTTGGCTGTTATAACAAAAGGGAATAATATAGCAGATATAGAAGACAAAATTAATGAAACGCTAAAAAATAGAGATATGGATAAAAGATCATGACCTGAAATTAGCAACACAAAAATGTGAAGCAATGTGGTTCAGGAATAATAGGAATAGTACACATGAACCCAATATCACAGTAGAAGGGGAGCTAATAATATTAAAAAAAGAAATTAAATACTTAGGGGTAACATTTTCATTTAATTTAAAATGGGACAGACATTTAAATCATATGATAGATAAAGCTAACAAGGGAATCAATATAATAAAATGTTTTTGTAGGGTATGGTGGGGCGCAGACCCCAAAACTATGCTAATGGCATATAATGAATTGATTAAATCACATTTAGATTATGGGGCCATACTTATAAAACCTAGCTCTAAAAAAACCTCAGAAAAATGGATAGGATTCAATACCAGGCATCAAGAATAATAACGGGAACAATGAAATCCACCCCTATATATGCTTTATTGGCTGAAACCGGGGAAATAGATCTAGAATACAGACGAAGAATACTAGCTAGTAAGTTTATTGTGAAGAAAATGGATACATACTCACCTATCATCTATCTAGCACATAATTTAAATATAATATGTGAAAATAAACTAGGATATTGGAAAAACAAACAAATTCCTTATTTGGTGGAGGCCCTGGAAAATATCCCTGAATATAACACACATATCTACAAACACGATGTTTAACCTTGCTACACTTACCCTTATGAGATAAATGTACACCAGGTAAATATAGTAAACAGTAGAATGAAAAAAAAAATTACATTGATAATAGTATAAAGATGAAAGAATTCCTAGAAGGATACGGAAAGGAATATACTATAGTATACACTGTTTGCATCGAAAAGTCATAATAAGGTAGGGATTGGAGTGAACATTCCTCAATTAGAATATAAATTATCAGCCAAATTGAAAGAATTTACCAATATTTGCGAAGCAGAATTAGTTGCGATATATAAAGGTATGAACATATGTTTGGAAAAAAATCGGGTAAAAACATCTTACTCACAGATTCCCAAAGTGCTTTGGATAAAATTACAAGTAGAAAAAACACAAAAGAACTGGATTATATATCGCTAAACATAAGACAATTTTCATATAGGGCATCCCTTAATAACATTGATTTCGTATTTGCCTGGATACCAGGACACTCAAATATAGATGCCAATGAGTTGGCGGATACTCTCGCAAACATTGGTTCCAATCTCAATGTTCCATTGAATAATAAACTTGACTTAAATAATTTCATACCTATAATGGAAAACAAAATAAAAAATGAATTTCAGGAGAAATGGAAATATGAAATTCAAAATAGAGGAAAAACATATAATAAAATTCATACAGAATATCCGAGGGAAATTTGGTATTATAAATTTCCATATATGTCTAGAAGACACATTACCACTATTATACGAATGAAAACAGGGCATTGTATGACTGGGGAGCATTTACATAGGATAGGAATAGCGGATAATCCATTTTGCGAATGTGGTTATACTGAAAATCTTGAACATATTTTCTTTGAATGCCCAATTAATATGAATCCACAACATGACCTATACCAAGAATGCATAAAGATGGGGATGCAAACCCCAATTCAAATGACCACAGTTCTAAATAATATAAACTCAAATATAATTAATAAAATCATGAAATTTATTGAATATAACAAAATCAAGATTTGAATCAATAAGGAAACAATATAATATCACTAATATTTTTATAATATACTCTAAAATAGAAAACATAATTCCTTATACATTCATAAACTTTTATCCCTGAACAATATATCCTTTGTTTGGTGAAGTCCCACATCCTACTAATAATCAATCACAAATAGAAGAAGAAAAGAAAACAAGAAGTTAGTCAAAACATACCTAGAAGGAAAAGGGATAATAAGAATCACGAGAAAAGTGGAACAATATGAAGAAATTCAGACAAGGTTGATCCCCTAAATGAATGAGCTGGCCAAATGCGCCTAACGGAAGCAACGACCAAGATATAGGAAGGAAGGAAGGAAGTGAGGTAATAGAATCTTTGAAATTAATTTTCCCCCCCACCACAATACAATTATTTCATAGCTATGATCTGGTATTCTCACCTAGATCGTCAGCAAAAAATTATATGTATTTCAAAGATATTGGGAAAGCACTGGTTTTTCACAGCATAATTTACTTTTCAACGATATGGCGAATGCACCGATGTTTTTCACAAAGAGAACGAAGTTCGTTACTCGTGGGAAAGAAATCGAAACACAAAAAAGGAGATAGGCAAAAAATTATAATCAAAACTAAAAAACACGCCCGTAAAGCAATGAGGACTAAAATGTTGAATATAATAAGAATGAAGTCATTGACCAAAACATTTTCTCTTATGCTTTATGATCGTGGTTTTTAGTTTTTCAAACTATTTTTTTTTTCATTCTTCCTTGATCATATGAACTGCAGCATACTTATATGGGGTAATTCTTGCCACGCCATCAGCGTTTTCAAAATGCATAAAGGTGCCATTAGAATTGTCGCTAGTGCTGGCCACAGGTATCATTGTCAACCAATTTTCAGATATCTCTCTATTATGCCTCTTCCTTCTTTATGTATACAGTGCGGTCCATAGGTATGGAATAAATTCATGTTTAGCGTTATTATATATTTGTTTGAAAAACCTGAAACAGATCGATTTCTATTGTCAATTTGACAATTTACAGTTTGAAAATATTACCTGCTTCTTGCACCCCCTCGGAATTATGGGCACCCCCTCAACATTTTAAATGAAAAGGGGGTCGTGTGGCATCATGTTCTAAAGGGGTTTTCATTCTCTGTTCAGCAATATTGAGTTTTTCAAATTTGGTGCAATTGATACAATTTATTTTAAAAATATAATTTTTTTACGTAGAATGAAGGAAGTATTTTTCAATTTATTTTACAATTAAATTAAATATTCAAAATGACCATCATTCACTTCTTGACAATAAGCAAGTCGATCTTGGAATTCTCGTACAATATTTTGTAGGACCTCAGGGGTTAGGTTGTTAATTTCTTCCGTTATCCTAACTTTCAAATCTGCAATATTGTCTGGTCTATAAGAAGTAATCGAGAGGAGTCAAATCGGGGTATCTAGGCGGCCATTCAATCGTTCCACGTCTTCCAATCCACCTATTGGGAAAAACTGCGTTCAAATAATCTCTAACAATACGTTTGTAATGCGGTGGAGCTCCGTCTTGTTGGTACCAAATTGATCTATCTATTGCATCTGGATCATTAACATCAGGAAAAAAGTATTTTTAATGTAGGCTGTAAAAAGTTCATAGAAAGATCTAGATAAACCTCACCATTAACTGTGCCTTACAAAAATAAGGGTCAATAATAATGATACCAGTCCAAACGTTCACTTTTTTAGGATATTGTGTGTGAGCCTCAAACATCCAATGAAGATGTTATCTGCTCCAATATCTACAGTTTTGTCTAGTAACCGTTCCATTTGAAAGAATACAAGTTTCATCAGAAAAAACAATTTTCTTCATGAACTGCAAATCTGCTTCCATTCTGTCCATCATCAGTTCACAGAATTGTTGCCTTCTATCAGGATCATCCTCATTTAACTCCTGGACCAACTGAACTTTATGGGGATGGTATTTTTCTTTATGTAAAACTCTCAATATCGATGATTTACTCACATTGTCGGTGGCAAGTTGTCTACTTGTCATATGCGGATTTACCTCAATCGCTAACAGTACATCTAACTTTTTTTCCCATCCAATTTAACATTTCTACCTGGTTTTCGAATAGTTTTTACATGTCCAGATTCACGATTTTTTTCTATTATGCAAACTTTAGACTGTGAGACGTGTTGACCAGGGTATTTATCATTAAACATTTCACAATCTTCCATTTGAGCTCTTGTTTTATTACCGCATCCAATCATAATTAAAATGTCTATTCCTTGAGTTTCGGATAAATGAGCCATGGTTAAATCAAACACACACACAAATATTTTTCAATAGACTGACGTGTGACAGCAACTTATAAATATCAAAATAACAATAAACCAGATTGACATTACATTATTTATGTGGGTTTTGAGAATAATTTTTTTGTGTTTTGAACGACTTTTTCCTAACGTTTAGCAAAACAGATAACAAAATACCTGTTTATTTCTTATGGGGTTATTTAAAATCAAAAGTATATTTCAATATTGCAGATTTAGGATGAAGGAATTAACAACATAACCCCTGAGGTCCTACAAAATGTAGTACGAGGAATTCCAAGATCGACTTGCTTATTGTCAAGAAGTGAATCGTGGTCATTTTGAACATTTAATTTGATTGTAAAATACATTGAAAAATACTTCCTAAACATTATGTGACATTATTTCCTTTATAAATTTTCTCAGTTATGATTGCACCAAATTTGAAAAACTCAATATTGCTGAACAGAGAATGAAAATCCCTTTCAAACAAGGTGCCACACACCCCCCTTCTCTGTTAAAATGTTTGAGGGGGTACTCATAATTCAGAGGGGGTGCAAGAAGGGAAAAGTATACTATAAATTGTTAAATTGACAATAGAAATTGACATGTTTCAGGTTTTTTCAAACAAATACGTAATAACGCTAAAAATGAATTTATTCCATACCTTTGGACCGCACTGTATATGCCACAGTGTTGGAAATACACAAGAACAAACGAGCATTTTTAGCAAACTCCGATTTTCATGAAAATCAAACTCGTAGAGTAAACCATTTGAGGCCCTTTCGTCTCAGACTGAACAAATCACAAATTAATTCCCTGGATGTCAGACTCTACAACTTCTTGCCTCAATAGTAACGGATTCTGAAGTTGAACTATTTCTAATTGAAATTCAAAAGTCATATTCTCAATAATTGTTTTTATTCCATCAACGAATATCTGAGTTCGCCTGTATGTCTCAGTGTTAGTGATAACCTCTGATTTTTTTTCATATATATTCTGATGTTTTTTTTTGTTTTGTTGTTTATACTACCTATAATATTTTACTTTCATTTTTAAATATTTTTAAATATGAATAGAATGGAATATTTTATTTGACTACGTTACATAATACAACATGTTTAGCTAGTCATGTTTGGCTTACGTCTAAAAATCACATAAAAATGTAGGAAATGTACAAAAAGTGTTAAAACTCACAAGCAAATAACATCGATCACAAATATAAAACTTTGAAAATCCAAGAGAAGTAGTGACATGTACCACAAAAATGTGTTCCGAATTCATCGACAGAATAGAAGCAATGCCCCAACAAATAATTTTTCAATTTCCTCTTGAAAGTATTCAGACTGAGCTCTTTGAAATCTTGAGGCAGACAGAGAGTAATCTATGAAATTTTTTTGCGATAGGTGAAGACAAAATGGGTTTAATCTGATGTGGCGAGAGTTTCGTGTGTTATGTTCGTGAATATGATATTATTTCGTCAAGAATGATTTCTTCTTATGTAATTCAATCAAAACATAATATAGGAATAAAGTTGGCAATGGCATAATCCTGAGTTTTTTGAAATTTTCTTGACAGTGGTCTCTGTATCCAATATTAGGCAGTATTCTCAATGCCTTCTTTTGCATCCAAAATATTTGAATGGAATGACATGAATTTCCCCAAAGTTGTACACCATAACTAATATGGGAGTGGAACAGTGAAAAATAAGAGGTTTTTAATATATCTGCACTAGTGATGTCTTCAATTGGCGGAGAACAAATAGACAACCCGAAAGTTTTCTCTTCAGTTAGTAAATATGTGCAGACCAGTTGAGTCTATTATCTAATGTAATGCCCAGTAATTTAACTTTATTAGTTTCACAATTAGAGATGATTTGATTATCAGCCAAAATCTGGATGTATTGTGTCTTCTGACCATTTAATTTCAGCTTATTAGATGAAAACCACTGATTAGCACTATTAGTTACCACGTCGAGATGAGACTGTAACATATTATTTTTATCTGACAGAATGAAAGTGGTGTCGTCCGCAAAGAGGACCGATTTGATCGGCATCATATCATTGCACAGGTTATTTACATAAATGACAAATAAGAGCGGGCCCAAAACGGATCCTTGCGGAACGCCATGCTTGATGGTTTGAAAGTTTGATAAGGTACCGTTGAGCATCACTGCTTGTTGACGATTAGTAAGATATGTTCTCATTAAGTGAAGCGGAATACCTCTAACCCCGTAATAATTTAATTTTTCCAACAAAATTTCATGTGAGACGCAGTCGAACGCTTTCGATAGGTCACAAAGCATCAACGCAATGTGATTGCCCTGCTCAAGTTCCTCAACCACGCCAGACACACTGCATTTATTGTTGAGCGCGACTTTCTGAATCCATATTGGGAGTTGCTGAAAAAATTATTATTCTCAAAGTAGGCATAAAGCTGATTCTTAATTATAATTTCAACCATTTTACTGAATATTGAAATAATACTTATTGGTCTGTAATTATCGATGGCTTTAGCATCACCTTTTTTAAAAAGGGGCAGTACTTTTGAAAACTTGAAGATGTCTGGAAAGATACCAGTACATAAGATTAAATTGATAAGTATAGTAAAAGGTTGGATTATTATAGACGAGGTTTCCTTTAGGATTCGACTATTGAGTTCATGTCATATTTTAGTATTCGAATGACTTGACAAAAACATACTTGTAACTTGGCCAAATAAATATATCAATCTATCATGTTTCCCTTTCAAACATGAATTCCATCAAGACGTTATCTTGAACGATGGAAGATAGTGACTAACGTTGATCTTTATGTCGCAGATGATTCCACAAGTAATTTTACGAATACCATGATCGTATTTTCATAAGTCAATCTATCATACTCTATAACAAGTTATAAATGTCAAAAAACACTGATTTCAAAGTGTCAACCCGAAAAAAAAATTCTAACATTTTTCCATGTTTGCAAAGTTAGATTTAGCCAGGAAAGTAGGGGTTTTCTGTTGGATATTCACAAAAATAACTTATTTTTTCTAGTGGATTTTTTCAATTCACAGAAAAATCTTTCTATTCAATATTCAATTGGGAATATTTCCCTTTTCAAATTTTTTATTTTCAATGATAACTTCTACAAACACATTTTCGGAACACTCATGGGATCGAAAGTTTAACCTGTTTTAGCAAATTATGTGATGAATTGATTTATTATAGTATTTCTCCAGTGACCAATGATATACCCTTCATCAAACGTTTTGTACATGATTTAATCTTATCCATACTATCTGATAGTGTTGAAAATATTTTATACATTTATTCAATTCTGTTGAAGAGGAGTAAAAGGTAACAGTCTTAGATATGACTCTGATTCGAACTGAACATAATACAATTATCACCAAATGGTATAGATAACCAATATGTAATAACAGACTAATGAAAATTAATTAATCATATCTATGAGAGACAGAATTTGAAAGTGACCTATTCCAGTTTACAACCGGAATGTTTGATTGGATTACAAAAAATATTACTGGAACATTTTTACCCAGAAAACCTCAGTAACAAATTATTTTTCAGTTCAAGATATTCATCAACAGTTGTAATTATCCATCAAAATTCAATACCAGATGAAGCACGGCCACCTAATTTTCGATCTTCACCACATATCTATGAACTTACCCCAAAAATTAATGAATGTATTAAAAAAAAATCGTAATCGTCCTTTGATTTCAAAATTTCACACAATAGTAAAAAGTCACATCGACAATAAAAAAAATCGCCGAATTGAAAAATCCTTTGTATATATGTTTCCATAACGAATTGTTAAACATTGAGAAATGTTAACAGTCGCATCAATTCATGTGCGTTATCTGAACATGTGAATCAAAACGACCATCGAATGGACTAAATAAATACCAAAATTTCAGAAACAGAAAAAAACGAAAAAATAAATTTCTTGAAATGGTACATATAAATTGAGATAAAAAGTCGTTGAATAAAAAACTAATTTTCTCGAATTCGATGAAGTAAAGCATGTATCTCCCTATAATGAGAATTTTCTTTTCTTATACCTCGGTCGAAAGTACGTATTTTCTCTATCGATTTTAATGTAGAAAGCCTTGCATTTACGCATCGGTGACATTGACAGACCACGCCCTCCGTAAACCGGGAGCAAATATTTTTCATGTACACTGAGATAGATGGGATTATATGCAAGAAAGTGAGAAATAGAGAGACGAAAAGCGGAAGCAAATATTTAGGCTTTGTGAATATCTGAAAGAGGCACTGAAGCGAGGAGCAAAAGTTTCACATGACAGCGCAACGAGCTGCCAGCTGGAACGTGTATTGTTTATGATAATGAATTAAAAATGTTAGTAGTAACGTAATTCCGACCAGCTATAAAGAAAAATAGTATACACGACACGGGCAGGAACTGTACTGCGCTTCATGATACCCTCGGCCATGGCCTCGTGCAAGTATATGAAAAAAGTCGAGCACAGTGTTAAACATACACATTATAGAAGATAATCACAACCCCAATTTCTCAAAAACCAAAATTTTAGCATATGAACCAAACCTAAATAAAAGAATAGTTAAAGAGATGATTAACATTAAGAAAAAGACATAAACAACCTAAGCCAAATCTATCATCGAATCCCTTAATCAATCACACCAATCAAAATCTTACAAAAACAACACCTATCTCCCTCAAACGAAACCCAATATACATTTATGAAAGAAAAAGAATAAACCCCCATGCGCAAACTTATTATACCAATATCGACACATCAAAATCCAGCTCACGAAAATGTCACATATGTCTTCATCTCCTTCCAACAGTCGAAATTCCACACATACTCAGAAAATCCTCCCGCCATTGTATACAAACAACAATCAATTCCATCTTACAAAAGAAGCAAAAACACAAAAAGGATGAACCAAACCTTCAAAAGAAAACACAATTGCTGGTTCAAACGAACCAAAACAACAACATTGTTGGCAAGGTACGTACTATTACAGGTTATACGTACTTCCAAAATGTCAAAGTTAAGACAAAAATGGAACAAACTATGTTAACGTAAAATTTTAATAAACAATTGAAAAGGCTCCCAGCTAAGGTCGAAACGTTTTGTTGATATATAAAAAGCAGTTTCCATTCAATGAAGAAACATTTTGCATATTTTTTTTCTTTTCATCGGCCTATTTCTGCTACCTTGGCTAATCACCGACGCCAGTGAGCACATTACCCTCAATCAGAAATTTTGCCAAATCCTCTGTTGTTTCAGAGGTAGGGATCTTTAGCGAGGTCAGCATCCATGAACTCGAACTCATTGATATAAAGCTTGCTGCTGCAAA
Source organism: Gonioctena quinquepunctata (assembly GCA_018342105.1). Classification (NCBI taxonomy): domain Eukaryota; kingdom Metazoa; phylum Arthropoda; class Insecta; order Coleoptera; family Chrysomelidae; genus Gonioctena; species Gonioctena quinquepunctata. Next base: position 30,703 of record JAFIRS010004256.1, on the reverse strand, counting down.
TATGCTACTACGCTGCAGTTGTTCGGGGCATTTCTAACGCGCACCTTCCTTGGCAGGTAGTCACCCATCCAAGTACTAAGCGCGCCCGGTGTTACTCGGCTCAGATATCGATAAGACTCTCGTCAACCTGACCAGCCGGCGCGGCGGTGCCCATTTGTAAGATAAGTCTACAAATGCATTATGAATAATTCGAGTTCCTGGACTTTATGAATTCGGAGACAATTATTTGTTTTGTATTAGCAAATGTATATTGATCAAAGGCTCCGAAAAATCCGATTTCGTTCACAACAAACTTCCAGATTTCTTAGCAAAACTTCTACCCGAAGAATTATTGAAGCTGGAAATGACCGTCAAACGAATGAATCAGAATGGCAATCATAAGATTCCTTTCCTGTTGAAGTTGGAACTCTAATTATGGAGTTGGGGTTCTTACACCTCCTCTTCCTTCACCCACCTTCCGCACCGGGTGAAAAAGAAATGAAGTGAATATTTTTCTTTATTTTCCATGAAATCGAAAATGATCTTCAACAATTCAATAAAACACGTATATATGGCAATAAGGACTTAAAAGTTGAAAATAATAACAATAAAGTCATTGTCCAAAAAAATGTCTTTTATTGTAAAAAAGCGTAAGGTGCTTGATATGAGTTATCTTGATATCATTATGAAAAGTGAGTGAAGAGCACGCTTTTTTTACATATGAGAAAAATTTTTGATCAATGACTTTATTCTTATTATTTTCAACTTTCTAGTCCTCATTGCCATATATGAGTGTTCTTTAGTTTTTTCGAATTATAATTTTATTTTAAAGTTTTTAGTCCATATTACTACAGATGACAAAAAAATAATTCGGGAGAAAAACTCTTCGATTGATTCATCCACATGAGATAGAAGTTATTAAGGACTAAATTTTGGCGAATATACTGAGAACCAGTGCATTCGCCACAACTTTGATTTGTAAATTATGCTGAGAACGGCCTCAGTACATTTACCAGTACCACTGAAGAGTTTCACTATTCACCACCTGGCTCCATCATCAGATCAACTCCAAGAACCATACCAAGGTTCATTTCGATACGACAATTAGAAGTAGGTTGAAATTGACTTCCAAGATTTGATTACATTCTTTGTTAGTTACAAGGGAAGCAAATAAAAGCATGTTGAAAACGAAAGGGCATACTGCTTAAAAACCCAAAAAATTATACATTTATCTTACACCGGTTTTCTTTATATTTGCATCCTTTTTTTAATATTTTCAGCAACCTTGGACCTTTCTTAAATTTTCAAATACTTATTGAAATCACGGAATGTTATTCCATAACTGTTCAACATTTTTGCTATGTAAAACAGTACTGGGGCATACGCAATTGGTATGCCATCTTTTTTCAAGCAGTTTCATAACAAGAACTTTTTTTTTATATAAATGCTTTTCTGGATCTTTTTATGCGAACTCATCAATGGCATCATCAAAATTTAGCTCTCATAACAAGTCACTGTTGATATTCAAAATGGATAGGCTATTCAAAGTATCCTCTACCATCGAATTCCTAAGGTAGTTTTGTACTCTTTTTAAAGTTGATAATGACCTTTCACCACTGGCATTACTAATCATCAGGGCTAGGAACATTCTCAGAGCTACTTCTAGATTGGAAAAAGGGCCATTAATAAATTCGGCTTGCGGCTTTTTTCTTCGTCTTCTTCAAAGAAAAGTATGTACCGCAGCCGTCAGCCGCCTGTATTGATGCGTCCAAGGCACCGCTGCCGCTCGAGATCAAAGTGTAAGTAATTTTCACAAAAGTGTCCTGTTGAAGCGGCGGTGGTCGCAGTCGCGATTTGCTTGAAGATTGCTGCTTGCTTTTCCTTTGCCTTTTGCCACCTCTTAAAGTTTACCGCCGGGGGCTAATAGTCCCATATATATATATATATATATATATATATATATATATATACAAACCTAGGGATATTGGGGTGAGCAGCAATGAAAAACTCTTTAAGGTTTATCCAAGCTTTCGGAAATGTTTATTTCCATCATCAGGGAGAAACTTTGTTGAGGTTGGTTTCAATGATGTTCAACATATTCATCTAACATAGTGATACAAAAGAAAAAAACGTAAATCAAGGAATAAAACAAAGTTCAAAGTTACTACAACCACATTAACGTTATGAATTGCATAAAGCACACACAAAGTCGTCTTCACAAAAGTTTCAATATAAATTGAAACACGATTGGTAGACCGACAGGCGAAAAACAACTACTTTCCTAGCAAATACCACGCGGAACTTTGAATGATATTCACCTGACAATCAATGCAAACTTCCATGTAAATGGATATTGTTCGCAAATGTTTCTTTCTGATTAGCTCGATTATGTTTAAATTCATGTCGTGTCCGCCTAACAATCCGCATACCGGTTTCAGGCTTCATGGTCCTCATCAGTACGGAGTAGTCACCAGCCAGAGATCCGGAAAGCTCTGGCCGAAGCGAGACACAACATAAATAAAATCATCATCGAGCTTAAAACATCTTTAGGTGCGTCGGAAAAGATAACTTTCAACCGGCGACACCTAGTGACAGAAAGAAACACTCCATACAATTTACTACCTCGATAGGATTCTAAATAAAAGATTCCTCCTCAGTAGGAGTGGCTCAAATTGCCCGACTGGCATATTTTAATGAAGGGGATAAGAAATGAAATGCATAAAGCAAAGTTATCGTTTCCGACGCACCTGAAGATGTTTTAAGTTCGATGATGATTTTATTTATATTATGTCTCGCTTCGGCCAGAGCTCTCCGGATCTCTGGCTGGTGACTACTCCGTACTAATGAGGACCATAAAGCCTGAAACCGGTATGCGGATTGTTAGGCGGACACGACATGAATTTAAACATAATCGAGCTTATCAGAAAGAAACATTTGCGAACAATATCCATTTATGCTGTATGGGGTCGGCTTTAGAATAGCCCCATGGTAAATCCTGCCTGTCGTAAGAGGCGACTAAAAGGATAACCATAGGTGGAAGATGGTCTCATCGCCCGGTGAAATACCACCATATCGACTTTGTGTGCTGTGAAATGGATCATTCCATGTTTCAGTGTTCGGTCGATACTTTCCGGTCTCCCTATTTCCTTTTCCCCAATTCCTCCTTCATTTTCAGGTGCATCCTAATAGTAATAATGATGAAGTCTCCTAGAGTAAAACACTCCGGAAGCAAAATACCTCTCCATTCGGATTTCCGGGCGAGAGGTACTCGAGGGGACTCAACATTAAAGATTAATTTCTGCAACATCCGCGGACTCAACAAGAACATCAATGACGTCCACCATCACCTACAGACGAAAAAACCGGATATTCTGGCTCTAACAGAAACACAAGTAAACTCGTCCACCAACAAGGTATATATATATATGCTTTGTCCTGGTTACGAACTCCATTCTCGATTCAGGTTCAAAGGTGGAGTCTGCCTTTACGCTAAGGCTAACCTTTCATGCCAGCGTGAAGAGAGTTTGGAACCGAAAGACTTTGATGTGATGTGGTTCAAGCTATCTGATACCAAACTGACTAAGTTCCTCTGCTGCCTTTACCTATCACCTAATGAACCTTCATATAACGACCTCTTTGAGTTTTTATCACTCAAACTGGACTACATTCAGGAGAACCATACAACAGCTGAAACTATAATCATGGGAGACTTTAATGTACATAACGCTGCCTGGCTCAAATTCTCTAACAAAACAGATGATGCGGGTCGTCAAGCCGAGGCGTTCGCCATCACTCATGGTCTAGAACAACTGGTCGAGCTACCAACCCGCATCCCTGATGTCAACAACCAGTCTGCCAATACACTAGATCTTTTCCTCACCACCAATCCTGACCCGTATAGAATAGAAGTTTGTGCCCCACTTGGAAACTCTGATCAGACCCTCATCTCCACAACATGCTCTTTCCATTTACCATCGAACTGCACAATACCACCCCGTCTCATGTGGCATTACAATTCGGCCGACTGGGAAGGTCTTCGTATGTTTTTCTCAGCGTTTCCATGGAAGAGAGTTTGTTTCTCTTCAGTAGATCCAACACGATGTGCTGAGACAATTTCTGAAATCATCAAGTTGGGGATGCAAACTTACATACCGAATACCGAAAGAAGAACATCATCCGATAAGACCTGGTTTAACAGGAACTGCTCTAGAGCTGTGGCTTCCAAACAGGCAGCATACCATCGATGGCTAAAAAATCCGGGCCCTGAGACCAGAGCAGCATATGTCGAGGCTAGAGGCATATGCAAAGAGACAATAGAATGCTCAAAAGATGCCCACAATGCCAAAATAAGATCAAAACTTGCTGAATGTCCTAACGGATCCCGTTCATTTTGGTCTTTCGCCAAAGCTGTGGAAAGAAACTTCACTTCCAGCTCATTTCCTCCTCTAACCAAAGAAGATGGAACACTAGCAACGACTGCCCAGGAAAAAGCCGATATCTTTGCACACCTATTTGCTGGAAATTCCACTCTGGATTCATCGAGAAAACAACCCCCGAACATTACACCTATTGACAGTCACATGCCCGAGATCACCTTTCGCCAACGTACTTTCAGAAAGATTCTGCTGGGTCTCAACACCAACAAAGCCTGTGGATCTGACGGAATCCCGCCGATTGTTCTCAAGAAATGTGCCCCCGAACTAACACCTGTTCTTTGCAAGTTGTTCAACCACTCTTACAATTTGGGGTATTTCCGTCCAATTGAAAATTGCAAGAGTACAGCCAGTCCCTAAAAAGGCAAAAGGCCCTACCTAGCAACTACAGACCTATCGCACTGCTATCTATTATTTCAAAGGTCATGGAAAAAGCCATCAACATCGAGCTCATGAAATATCTGGAAGACTCAGGAATTGTCAACGATAGGCAATATGGCTTCCGCCATCAGAGATCAACTGGTGACCTGCTCGCTTACGTCTCACATATATGGCAGCTATCTATTGAAAAGTATGGAGAAACTTTAGCTGTGGCATTAGATATCTCCAAGGCAATCGATCGAGTTTGGCACCAGGGACTCTCGCCAAGCTTCCGTCGTATGGCTTGCCCCTCAGCTGTGTTCTCTGCTTGCTAGTTTTCCCCAAACAGGTCTCTCCATGTAGTGGTCGATGGAGTTTCATCTGACACTCTACTCATAAATGCTGGTGGTCCGCAAGGATCTATTCTCGCACCAACACTATTTCTACTTCACATCAACGACCTGTTGAAAGCAACTTCATGTCCAGTACACAGCTTTGCCGATGATAGTACCTCCATACCGCTTCTCTTCCAGGGCCCCTATATCAGCCCGTGAAACCAGAAATGAACGAGGAAGAAATGTTAATAATATAAATATGGACTTAGCAACAATTCTCGAGTGGGGATCTAATAACTTAGTAGAATTCAATGCAAACAAAACACAAGCATGTCTTTTCTCTAGAAAAGCCGATCTCACTGTGCCTAACATAACTTTGTCAGGAGTAACCATACCACTGAAGTCATCCATATCGATGCTTGGTATTACTATCAGCAATAACCTTTCCTGGGAAAATCACGTGAGGTCCATTGCCAAAAGTGCATCCCAAAAACTTGGTTTTTGTTTCGTGCCAAGAGCTATTTCACCCCCACTCAGCTGCTTATGATCTATAAGGCACAGATCCGACCTGTCCTGGAATACTGTTCCCATATTTGGAGCGCGGCACCTAAACATATCCTGAGGCTATTGGATTCTGTCCAAAAAAGGGCAATTCGTCTCGTCGGTGATGCCTCGCTTACAAACTCGATCACTTGTCTGGAACACCGTAGAAAAGTTGACGATTTGTCTCTATTTTATAGATATTTTCATGGGCGATGCTCTTCTGAAATATCAACAATCGTTCCTGCTTTGGCAGTCTCTTCGAGACTAACCCGTCAAGTTCAGTCATCACACCCCTTCGTGGTCACTTTGGAGACCTGCAGAACATCACTTTCCAAAGACTCGTTTATCCAACGAACAGCGAGGCTTTGGAACTCATTGCCTAGGGAGGTGTTCCCCGAGGCATACAACCTCCAGAAATTTAAGAAGAACACCAACTCCTACCTTCTTTCCCTTCATTCCACTTCACATGGCACTTATCTCTCACTATATGCTAGACGGGCTTGCCACTCCTACTGAGAAGGAATCTTTTATTTAGAAACCTATCGAGGTGGGAGATTTTCGGAGTGTTTCTTTCTGTCACTAGGTACCGCCAGTTAAAGTTCATCTTTTCCGGCGTACCTATAGGTGTTACAAGATCGATGATGGTTTGTTTACGTTGTGTCTCACTTCAGCCAGAGTTCTTTGGACCTTTGGCTGGTTGACTACTCCGTACTGATGAGGGCCAAGAAGCCTGAAACCGGTATGCGGATTGTTAGGTGAACACGACATAAATTAAACATAATCGAGCTTATCAGAAAGAAACATTTGCATTCAATGTCCATTGATATTATATGGAAGTATGCATGGATTCTCAGGTGAATATCATTCAACGTTCTGCGTGGTATTTGCCAGGAAAGTAGTTGTTTTTCACCTGAGGTCTACCTTTCTCTGGTTCAATTTTATATTGAATCCTTTATGTGAAGAAAACCGTTTAATTCGATTTTTTCTATTCTTTCCCTTGGTTCCCACGATGTTCTCTGAACATTAGATATCCCTTTTCGTGGAAACCAGAACATAAAAAAAAAAAAATTACATGGAAGTTTGCATGGATTGTCAGGTGAATATCATTTAACGTTCTGCGTGGTATTTGCTAGGAAAGTAGTTGCTTTTCGCCTGTCGGTCTACCAATCGTGTTTCAATTTATATTGAACCTTTTGTGAAGACGACTTTGTGTGTGCTTTATGCATTTCATATCTTATCCCCTTCATATGGCTTTTTCTTTCATTCACATTAGCGTTGTTCAAAATTATATAAATATAAATGTGTACTCTTATATTTATATAATTTTAAACAACGCTAATGTGGTTGTAGTAACTTTGAACTTCGTTTCATTCCTTGATCTAGGTTTTTTTTGTATCACTATATTACATGAATATGTTTAATATCATCGAACCCAACCTCAACAAAGTTTCCCCCTGATGATGGAAATAAATATTTCCGAAAGAGTTTACTCTTTCATCGCTGCTTACCCCAATATCCCTAGCTTTGTACCTAACTAGTCAGCAAATACTTCCCAAATATATATCTATATATTTATATATATATATATATATATATATATATTATATATATATATATATATATATATATATATATATATATATATATATATATATATATATATATATATATATATATATATATATATATATATATATATATATATATATATATATATATATATAGTGGTACCAGCGTTGGTCATGTGTTCACTGTTTCCACATGGTGCGAGTTTGACTCCCGCAACCGGCGAAAAAATTTTCGAAACCCCAAGAGTGGTTTCGGATCCCACTATAAAAGGTGAGGCCCCCGTGATCCTAACTCGTACAAGAGCCATTAACTTCTGAGGGTTGTCAAACAACTAAGAATGCGGTTAAAAACAATTTTTACAATATACTTATATAATTTTTGGGTAAACACGATAAGATAAATACTGTGTGACAGGTAAGTCAAATAGTCGAGCATTTCAATACTAGTTGAAATATATATTCATAATTTGAAATGAAATTGTGTGCTCAAGATTCCATGGAAAAATTTGCTGTGATATTCCTAAGGGAAAATATTTTTTTTTTAAGTTCAACGTACATGTATATATACATATATTAATATGTATATATATATATATATATATATATATATATATATATATATATATATATATATATATATAACTCTATTTTGGAGTTTCTGCCCCCCATCATCACAGGGTGGATTATGCAGATAACAACTAATGTCTACGAACCCGAATCGATGGATCAATTTGATCGTACTTCATATCTCTGGCTCAGGTTTCAATGTTGAATAGATAATTCACTTGCCAGCTTCACGTCAACTCCAACGTATCAAGCATCACCCGCTATGGAGTTGGGGCAGCTTTGTAAGTGGCGCCGCAGTGGCGGAATCGGGCGAATTAGTCCATATAGTACAATTGATCTGCATTTGCCCCTAGAATCAGCAGTTTCAATTATTCAATCATATGTATTCGCAATTTTAAGTACTTTATATTCTGGAGAAGTAAATTAATGTCAAGACATAAAAATCACTCCTTCCATCGTAGAGTGTTTTTAAAGTTCAACATTCTGAATGTTTTTGTTACAAACATGAAAACTGCGGTTGCATTGTGATTCGGCCTGTATAACCTTTGATTCAAACTGAGCCCCGGATTCGAAAATTCGAAGCGCGTAAGGCTACATTAAAGTACTGAACACGTGATTGGCCTGTCATACATATAATTTATTGTCAAGTTTTATTCGTGGTGGAGCAAGTACATGCAACTGGGTTTTTACCCATTACAAGCCACATTGTTGTGAAAAAAGCAGCAGCAGTGGTGCGATCGGGTCACGTGTGTCAGGTGCGGGAAATAAAAAAAAAGATTATTCCGGCAAACATGCGGAAGTGATTAGCCAAGCAGCAGCGACAACAAAGCAGTACTCTGTCGAATTAGTGGTGAATAAATATTTTCACAAACAATTGATAAAATTAAATAAAAACTTTCACGTCTAATGTTCCAGTAAATCACACGAATAAAAAGCTTTTAAAGGAATATGAATGGATATGGAAGGAATATAAATAAATAAATTGAAAATATTGTTTTCTTTTTTACATACATACATTTTCACATATTTTTCATATTGTTCGTTTACTGTCAGAATGAATTTGACAAAAAATAATTTCAAATGTGTATTACATGAATAAAAGTATGTTTCATCCATAGTTTTTTAGATTACTGTAATCAATAGTATGAAAAAATTCAATTGTTTAATCAATGTGAACATTCTAATACATTGATGTCACCGAGTTTTTCAACCCAAATATGCCCAAAAAATATGAATTGACTGTATATACCGTACAAAGTGAATATCAATACTGCATTTATTGCAATATGTTAATAATTTTCAACAAAAAAGTAATAATAGTTGTACTTAGTGTACAATGATGATGGACTTATTACTCACTTCTTCCTTTTGGTCAGTTTATAATTCACGGTAGAAAAACCATAGAATTTCGTATTCGGGGGTGCATTTAAACGCATGTTGATTTTCCTACAATACAGCAGTGGTCACCCGGAAACTTTTTTTACTTCCTCCACGTCATTTACATTTGATTCGAGGTTATTTGCGGCCGACTCGTTCATTGTCATTGATTTATTTTCCGCGCACTTTTGAGCCGCACTGAGCCGCTCTTGAAACGAGGCTTTCACTTGCCGAATCACAACACGAATGCCGTTTTGACGTTTGCGACCGAAAAATTTAAACTATCACACTTTGTAGACACCCTTTTTATCACAGCGGTAAATGGGGATACTGTCATGCTTCAAGTCCATACCTTCTAAGGTCAGAGGTAGATATATGTTTTGCACATCTCAATGAGTTTCTCATGTCCTGATAACTCTCTTGTACTCTTTCTTCATATCGCACAGATTATAATTTAGCGAATATATAGTATATAGTGTAGTATTATTTACTGTACAGAAATATTTTGTTGTAACGAAATTGGTCACCCTGTATCGCAAGAAAACCAAGAAGAGTCGATTCGCATTTAGAAATTGGAAAAATTATTCCCTGAATTCTTAATGGAGAGAGTTCCGACATTAATCATTTCTTAGTGTTCCGGTTCGAGGAATGACTTCGACTTCCCTTGTCAGGCAATTAAGAATTTTTGCATGAAACAACAAGAAAACATTTCTGTTATGATACTGGCGTATTTTATTTGATGAATTCATCGGAAGATATAATATTATCCGAAATTGGACTTTTATTCAAATATAGAATGAAATGTTTCTGTTTGGACAATAAATCATTTTTAAGGCAATGTCACATGTAATCAATGCCTGAATAAGAATTATATCCATAATGAAAGTACATAATTCACTCCTATTGAATTTGATTGTTTCATAACGTTTTCTACCAGCAGTAGGTAGTATTTCTCTGTAATTTACCTAAAACTACAGGTAACTATTAAGCAAATGTGACGAAAAATTTCTTCGGAAGGCATAAAAAAACATAAAACTTCGGGAATAGTTATTTGTGAACTGAGGCCGTAAAGTCGATTTTTTTTGCCAAAAAAGATCATCCGGCCGACGTGCACACAATTTTTTTTAGGAGAGTGTCTCGTCAAGTACTTAACAACATATTTTTTGCATTTTTATTCCTGAAAAGAGACGAAAATGCAAGAACAGTTTCAAATCTTCATTAACCAAATGGAAAATGTATTATTGAGTAACAAAGAATAAGTATGATAAACATAACTTGTGCTTGTAAAAAATGTTAACGAATTGATTACATTTTGAAAATGTAATACCTCTTTTAGACTTAAAATTATTAGTAACCATTTAATTTTCTTGATTTTCAGTAATAATGGTCTTTGCTGGAAAACTGTTTACTTAAGCACCATCTGATACAAATATTTGGAATTATTTTGGAGAGGAAAACGCAAATCTGAAGTACCTTCCCTTCCTGCAAGAATTCTATTTGATATTTGCTTTTTTCTTGAAATGGAATCTTCAATGAAGCCTTCCACTACAAAATATCAGCTCCTGTTTCAACCAAAAGAGAGGCTGAAATTCTAGAAGAATGACCTGTATATCCTATGTAGACGAGGGCTGTGTTTCCTGTTTAGTTTTGCTCGACTATAGCAAAGCGTTCGACACAATCGACCACGATATCCTCTGTCAGAAGCTAGTCGCTTTCGGCTTCTCGCTGGATGCAGTCCGCCTAATAAAAAATTATTTGTCAGACCGTACCCAAAAGGTAACTCTTGATGGAGTGATTTCAGAGGCGTTATCTGTAACTAAAAGCGTACCGCAGGGGTCCATTCTTGGAACCTTTTTGTTTAGTCTTTACATATCTGACTTCCACCTTTTTGCCAACACTTGTAAAATACACCACTATGCCGACGACACCCAGATTTAGTTTTCATTTCCCATTCGTGACCTAGACTTGGCCCAAACTCAAATTAATACTGATCTCCAAACCATTTTCGATATTTCTACAGCCCATAAACGTAAACTCAATCCAAAAAAATCTGCAGTGATGCTATTCGGCACCAAAAAGAACAGAGAAGTCTCAATGAACACCATACAAAATCGCCTAGACGATGTCTTTCTCCCAATTGTGAAAGAACTCAAAAATCTAGGACTTTGGCTTGATCCTGAGCTAAGATTCACTAAACACGTCAGCTACCTCAGCCAATCTTCCTACAACGTCTTGAGGCAACTTTACCCTAATAGGGACTTACTCTCAACGAAATTAAAGATAAAACTTTGCGAGTCGCTAATATTTTCTAAAATATCCTACTGACAGTATAAACGGTTCAGCTTTACGCCAAAATGATTGTCACCGCCTACAACGTATACAAAATAATTGCCTGAGATTTTATTTCGGCATTTGTAAATACGACCATTTAACCAAGCCGATGAAAAAATCAGGTTGGCTGAATCTAGAGAAACTTAGGAAATTACACGTTCTAACAATTACCCACAAATTCCTAACAATCCAACGGACAGATTACTTCTTCAAAAGGCTAAAAACATTTTCGGACCTGAACAGATTTTCCACTCGTAATAGAACAACTCTCATAATTCCAAAGCACGTACAGCGCACCGAAATGTTATAACTCACTACCCAGTGAATTTAGATCCTACTCATTGAGTAATTTAAAAAAAAGACTGAAAGTTCAACTTGGCGAATAGACTGTCTTTGTTCGAACTGACTCGGCTAATGTCATCCACTGATCTATTTATTACTGGAAAGTTATTACTAGAAAGTTACTACTACTATTTATTCTGTTATTGAGAACGTTTACTAGCTTAAGATTTTCACACCGCTACTTCACTGACATTCATATTGTTAAAATTTTGTTCATATTTTTTTATTTTTTCTTTTTTTTTTAACATAAAGTTGAGTTTAAAAACAGCTCTCGCTGACACTTCCCCTTTTCACCTTTACTGTTATATTTGTACTTATTATTATTACTATTATATTTTTATGGTGTAAAAGAAGAATTATTATTATTAGCATTTGGTTATTGTAGATACTGTGCGCAATGAGTGATCGTATTTTTCCAAAAATATGAACACCTAAAACTTGTGATGAACATTTTCTATGACGATAATTGATGAAAAACATTTAAAGGTCGTTAATTTAATAATTATCGAATGAGCTGTAGGGCATTTATATTTTCAATTATTCCACCAATTATTGTAAATACTCGTTTTTCACAAGTTTTTATCCCCGCAATTTCCTTTGTGTTGAATATCATTTATAGACATTTGTCTTAGTTCACTTACAAGCACCAGTCAATCCAATTATCAAACACACCTAGAAATATAGTTATAAAAAGAATGAACTTTAAAAATATTACGATTTACTACCTTCCACATTTAATAGTTCTCATCTGGAGCTTCTGTTAAGAATTTATTTACATCATTTCTTGTAAAAACTGCCGACTTCTTCACTTCCTAACTCATATTTTGATTTTTTTAAATGCGTTCGGTTTTGAAAACTTGCTGATATCAATGTTATTTTTGACCATAATTGTAGATTTTAACATCGAGTAGTATGTGACCATAACGTTGATGATTTAAAAACTTTACCTTTTCCAGAAAAAAATCCAGAAATACTTTTTCTCTTGAAGTTTTAATATCAAGTATGTTGCAGCATTCCATAAAAATATCATACTGTTTAAGTTAAATTTGCCGGGATTTTTCTGGTAATCAATTTAAAGTCACTGCATTGGCGACTTCATAAATTTTTGAGGGGATTGTCCCTACACTGTCACTCATTTTGTATTTACGAATGTTCCACCGTAGCTCCTAAACTACTAAGGAAATTCACGAGAAGTAAATTTCCTGCGAAAGATCGTGTCGAGTCTACTAAGAATATGAGCGACGGCTCATTCGATTCGAGATATCAATCTGAAAAAGATGTATTTTTCGATTTTTTCCGCCGACGAAAATTTGCAATTTTTTTCAACAAAAAACAAAAATAAAATAAAAAAGCCTTAGTGTTTTGGCAATAGCTCGAAAACTATTGATGATAGAGAAAATTAAAAAAAAACATATTCTTGAAGAGGAGGAAATTTTCCATGGAAAAGTCTTACTCCCGGAACTCTCAATAATTCACCTTTTACAGCACCTTTCGAAAAAGCAATGCACATATTATTTTATACTATTAAAAACGAATTAAGAAATTCAAAAAAATTACAGTATCATTTTGTTGGGAAAAATTGTTTTCATTGAATTTTGAAAATGTGAGGCTATTGTTAATTAAGTAGTTTTTTGGACCCACCGATTTCATTAAAAACCGAATAATTGTTTAAGAATGACTCCAAATTTTTTGCTATTTATTACGATATTTGTTTATAAAATATTTATAAACAAATGTATAAGTTGAATATTTTTCAAAAATCGTTTTTTCGGATTAGGTTGCTAAGAATTTATTAAGATTGAACTTTTTTTTCAATTGTTTATCATAAGTAGTTTATTTTTTATTTTTTTTTATTTGAATAATTTGTTGAAAATTAATTTTTCTTTAAAATTCATAATTCCTAATATTTTTTTTTATTTAAAAATATAATTGTTTATTCAGCTAACAATTAATTATAAACAAACTTTGATTGACCTTATATTTTTTTTGCAGGGTACAAAAAAGAACAGAAATAACCATATACGACAAACTGTAGAAAAATTGTTGTTTTCATAGAATTTTCTAGAAAAAAAAAATGTAACACTTTGTTGTATACGCTTGTTTTTGTTATTCTTTTGTACCATCCAAAAAAACATAATGCCAATCAAAGTTTGTTTATAACTAATTGTTAACTAAATAAACAATTACATTATTTATAAGAAAAAATCTAATTAAGGTTGAGAATAACTAATTATAAATTATGAAGAAAAAATTCTTGATTATATTATTCAAATGAAGAAAAAAAACTATTATAAACAAATGTTTTTTTTTAAGAATATCTATATATATATATATATATATACAAAAAGGTGAATTTGGAAATTTTTCAGTAACTGAAGATTATCCTTGGGGTTGCAGTCATATAATATATTGGCCTGATAAAGTAAAACTCTTGTTTAACTTGTCGAGCTTTCGAAAATTTTCTTTTCTTTTTCAAGATAGTAATGTGATGTTTGTATCAAAAAATAGCTGATGCATGTCCTAAAACATAATAGGAAAAAACAAACAAAAAGAGTTGTTTTTTTTGGCACTGGAAAGTTGGATACAATGAAAAACATTGGCGAAAATATGAAAACAACACACACACAATATTGATTGAAAACAAATGGACTACTTGAAGCACGAATTTGTTCATGTGCTCAGGTTATACATAATTTACTTAGTTTAAATAATTGTTCCTTGTTGAACAGTCATACATGGTTCAGTGTGATCACAGAACTTTCTCTGATCACACTGAACCAGGTTGTTGAACAGTCATACATGGTTCAGTGTGATCACAGAACTTTCTGTTGTTGAAATGAATTCGATAAATGCGAGTCATACCGTTTTCATGGATATGCTTATATATGTCATAGTCTTGTCAAACATTTTTCAACTGTTAATATTCATTTTATATTTCCGCTAATAAATACGTTTGGAATTCACGTTAAATTACATTCATTGGTACAAGTTGTTTGCACAACAAAGTTCTGCCCGACGCTCTGCTCAACATCTGTGATCACACTGAACCATGTATGACTGTTCAACGAGGAACAATTATTTAAACTAAGTAAATTATGTATAACCTGAGCACATGAACAAATTCGTGCTTCAAGAAGTCCATTTGTTTTCAATCAATATTGTGTGTGTGTTGTTTTTATATTTTCGCCAATGTTTTTCATTGTATCCAACTTTCCAGTGCCAAAAAAACAACTCTTTTTGTTTGTTTTTTCCTATTATGTTTAAGGACATGCATCAGCTATTTTTTTATACAAACCTCACATCAATGTCTTGAAAAGAAAAGAAAATTTTCGAAAGCTCGACAAGTTAAACAAGAGTTTTACTTTATCAGGCCAATATATTATATGACTGCAACCCCAAGGATAATCTTCAGTTACTGAAAATTTCCAAATTCACCTTTTTGTGCCAATTAATCCAGTCAAGATACTCTCTCTCTCTCTCTCTCTCTCTCTCTCTCTCTCTCTCTCTATATATATATATATATATATATATATATATATATATATATATATATATATATATATATAATGAAAGGAATTTAATGGACATAGCCCTCAGAGAAAATTGTTAATCGTAGACACGTGTTTTGGGCTCTCGGCTCCTACATCGGTGGAGAGTGAGATGAACAACACTTGGCAGAAAACGACAAAACAAGGAGTAACAAACGAAGCCAGCCTCTTTCTGGTTTCGGTTAGCAGACCACTAGGGAACAACCAACGTCACCAGTTATATATACCTGCGTGACATCTCGAGTCCAGGAATATAAATATGAAACAGAGGAATATCGAGGGGACTGTTACAAACAAAATGGAAGGAATTTAATGGACATAGCCTTCAGAGAAAAGTGTTAACCGTAGACACGTGTTACGGGCTCACGGCCCTCATCAGTACGGTGGAGAAGTGCAAGGATGAACAAAACTTGGTAGAAAACGTCTGCTGACCGAAACCACAAATGAGCGGCTGGCTTCTGTTTGTTGACTCCGTTGATTTGTCGTTTTCTAACAAGTGTTGTCCATCCTTGCACTTCTCCGCCGTACTGATGAGGGCCGAGAGCCCGAAACTACGGTTAACACTTTTCTCTGAGGGCTATGTCCATTGAATTCCTTCCATTTTGTTTTAACAGTCCCCTTGATATTCCTCCCTTTCATATTTATATTCCTGGATTCGGATGTCACGCAGGTAGCTATGCTGCCTCCGTAGTGACGTTGGTTGTTGCCCTGGAATGCAGGGACTGCTGACCGAAACCACAAATTAGCGGCTGGCTTCTGTTTGTTGACTCCGTTGATTTGTCGTTTTCTACCAAGTGTTGTTCATCCCTGCACTTCTCCACCGTACTGATGAGGGCCGAGAGCCCGAAACACGTGTCTACGGTTAACACTTTCCTCTGAGGACTATGTCCATTAAATTCCTTCCAGTTTGTTTTAAACAGTCTCCTCGGTATTCCTCTCTTTCATATATATATATATATATATATACTCCATTGCATATTCCTGGTTCAAGAAACTCAAAACTATATACAGGGTGTCCCTGGACTTCCTCTTCACCTTCCATGAATGTATAGATGGGGTCAAAATATCACCAGTTCTTCATATAACTTTTGATCCTAAAAGCCTTCGTTACCAAGTTACGTGCCCTCAAAGTCACAAAATGAAAAATGTTTTTCTTTGATAACTTTCAAAGTGAATATTCAAAATGATCTTAATTTTGGTGATTGACTGAACAAATGAATTCCTTCGATGAGCTTTCATGCAGGAGTCAGTTGTTTTGCTACAAAGTCAGTAACGGACTACCCCCGATGGTCCACACCCCAAAACTTTGAAATGACTTGGATTTGTCAATAAGTTTTAACGAAACAAGGTTACCTGGACAATTTTCTGAATAAAGGTACTCGTGTAGAAAATCGATCGGAGCAACGATTTTTGATAAAAATGCATTTTTGTTCGACGACATCCAACCTGAGATGTCTACCATTATTCGAAAAGATTAATTTGTAATGAAAATAGAAACAATGTTCATAACGAATTTTTATCATGCAAACAAGTTTACCTTACAAAACTCATGGTGTAAATAATCAATCGCAAGCCTCAATAGCAAACAGAAATGCAAAATCCGCTACAAAAACTGCTCGATATGACCCCCGTCTCTCTCAATACATTCTCTTAGTCGGCGCAAACACCCTCTCTGCACTTGAAATAGCATGCCAGGGTCGTTTCGTATGGCTTCACAATGTAATGTTCAACAAGGCATCTCTGTGTAGCGTATACGAGGCTTTTCAGATGCCCCCACGGAAAGAAATCCAATGGATTTAAATTCGGAGACCGCGGTGGCCATGCATATGGCCCACCTCTACCAATCCATCTATTGGGGAAAATCTGGTTCAGATGGTCCAGCACAATCAAACTAAAATGAGGAGGAGCGCCATCATGCATAAACCACATATCTCTTCGGGTTTGTAATGGAACATGTTCCAAAAGTCCATTCAAATCGTTCTGAATGAACTCCAAATAACGTTCTCCATTCAATCGGTCATGTAGAACGAATGGTCCTATGAGATGGTTTCCTATGATACCAGCCCAAACATTCACGTTGAATTTCCGTTGGTGTTTGGTTTGCAATATCCTATGGAGATTTTCTTCGGCCCATATGAAGAAATTATGAGAGTTGATTACTCCATCTCTACTGAAACCTGCTTCATCAGTGAATAAAACTCGAGTAATAAAAGTCATATCCTCTCTTTGCTTATCCAGGAACCAATTGGCATATTCCAGTCGTGCTGGAAAATCTTCAGGTGTCATGGCATGTACCTTCTGGATGTGATATGGGTGGACCAGTTGTTCCCCAATTATTCTATGAATAGTGGACTTGGATGTATGGAACTGTTCTGATAGGTTTCTGATGCTCATTGAAGGATCATCAGCGACAGCTTCCAAAATATTTTCCTCCAATAAAACGGTACGCACAACCCTAGGAGCGCCCTCATCACCTCGTTTTGACAAAACTGAACCTACAATAATATCGAAATGAAACAACAGGCTCCAATTAATTATCCATTAGACATATCTGTCTTCCTCAAGCTGCGATCGACACGCTCGAACGTTTCTCTTGCCGGTAACGTTCGATTGGGAAAATGCTCGGCATACAGACGACGGGCTTCTGCAGCATTACTAAATGCTCGTCCATACAATGCATGCATATCTGCATATTCGTTGAATGTAAACTGTTCGGCCATATCAAAACCCTTCAAATTGTCCTATTAGAATATTGACTATACAATGACAACGCACCACTCAACAAAACAAAATCGCATTCCAGTTGTCATTTTTTATCCACACTAATTTTATTTCTTTCTACAAGGTGTTTTTGTCAACATCTGTGGAAGAAATGGAACATAAATTTAATCACCGGATATTTTTCACCTATTCATGTGCAGCCGTTTTTGTAGTTTATTCGTTTGCTTTTTATCAGTTATGTCTTTCGATATGCGTTTTTTCAGCTAAATTTATCTTCGGGTTGAAGATTTTCTCCCATGAAATTATACTTTTCAGTGAAACACCTCAACATTTAAGCTGTGAATACGAATTTGCAACATCCAAATGTTGAGTTTTATGAGATTCAGATAACACAACATGAAACGTGCTTATTCCACGCGTACATACAAAATATGGACTGAATCTGATATTTCATAGTGGAGTAGCTTGTTAGTTCAAAAACACCACGAATCTACATAACTTGATATTTCATTTGAAAAAATATCTACATTGTGAATGAAACTTTCAACTAGGTACTGTACTTTTTATTTACGACTTTATTTCAGCATATTTTGTATTATCCCTGTTATAAATGTTATTGAATTAACGTTAGCATTAGTATTTCTACTGTGAAAATTTTTCATTTCAAATAATGGTGGACGATCGGGTTTGATGTCGTCGAGTAAAACTGCATTCTTATTGAGAATCGTTGCTCCGATCGACTTTCCACACGAGTACTTTAAATTCAGAAAATTGTCTGCGTAACGTTATTTTGTTGGAAACTATTGAAAAATTATCTGTCATTTCAAAATTTTGGAGTGTGGACCATAGGGGTAGTCCGTTACTGACTTTGTAGCAAAACAACTGACTCCTGCATGGAAGCTCATCGAAGGAATTCATTTGTTTAGTGTATCACTTAAATTTAGATGATTTTGAATATTCACTTTGAAAGTTATCAAAGAAAAACATTTTTCATTTTGTAACTTTGAGGGCTCGTAACTTGGTAACGAAGGCTTTTAGGAACAAAAGTTATATGAAGTACTGGTGATATTTTGACCCCATCTATACATTCCCGAAAGGAAAAGAGGAAGTCCAGGGAGACCCTGTATATATATATATACATATATATTTATAATCATAATAAACTCTTAGCAACTTAATGCAAAAATACAATTTTTGGAAAATTATACAACTTATCCATTTGTTTATAAATATTTTATAAATAAATAGCGTAATTTTATTTTTTTAAACGATGTGAAATGCCTTTGTCAGACATGAAACCGGTAATTATATTCACACAATATTCACTCAATTTCTCATATTTTGTTAATTAAAAAAATTCACAATTAACAAAATAATCAACTTTCAAACAATTTTATGGAGTGACATCATTGAGTACACATGCAAAATGTGCTCCAGGAAGCAAAAACGATATGGAGTCATTCTGTAAACAATTATTCGATTTTTAATAAAATCGAAGGTTCCAAAAATACTACTTGATTAACAATAGCCTCACATTATCAAAATTCAATGAAACATTTTTTCCCAGCAAAATTTCATTCTTTCAAGTGTTCAGATAATACTATGATTTTTTGGAATTTTTAAATTCATATTTAAATATGATATGTACTATTAATAGTACATTATGATACAAGTGTATAAGTGAGCCTTTAAAGCACGCGCAACTAGTTTGAGGACACGACGCGGAGCGAAGTGCCGTTAACGTTGCTTTAAAGGCAATTATACACGTGTATGGTACGCCATTTTTTATTATACCTGCATCATAACTTCAATAACAATGCTGGAAATGAATTTCAGATCAGGATAATGTTCCTTTTATTTTAATACATCTAATCAGGTATGTAATGGACATCTGATGTGACGTCTTATTGACATGGATATAGCAATTGTTGTTTACAAGCTTATTTGACAGTTCATTTAATTGATAATTTTAAAATGGTTGTGAATCAAGGAGAACTCTCATCCGAAATTTTAAAGTGAGCCGAGGATGCTGAATCAAAATTGGTCCAAAAATCTAGAAATTCGTATTATAGAGAATATGAAAAGTTAATGCTATGAATCGGGAAGAGAATCAAATTGAATTCATCGTCATTGAATGCTATAGATGTTCATAAGGCCAGTGAAAATGTAGAGTTCAATAATGCAAGTATCAAATGTCAAACAATCAGAATTGTACATTCGAAATTCACTTGAAATAGTTGTTTTTATATTTTTGAGGTAATTTAACACATAAATAAAAGTTGGACTTGTTTTTGTTACCTAGCAACCTTTAAAACACGGCATGCTTTAATCTTGAGATTTCGCACGCTTTTTCCTTTAAAACACGGCGTGTTTTAATATTGAAATTTCGCACTTTTCAGTTCATAAAACAGGGATTATGATGCGGGTATGATAAAAAATATTTTATGTGCATTGCTCTCTCTAGAGGTGCTGAAGCTCTGACGTAACGCCCGCGCGGAGCCCTATTTTCAACGTTGAATTTAAATTATAAATAATGGAGATAGACTTCCGGAAGTAGAAACTTTTCCATGGGAAATTTCCTCCTACTCAATAGTCTGTTCTATTATTTTCTCTATTATCAGGAGTTTTTGGGCTATTGTCAAAAAACGAAAACAATTTTTTTTATAAAAAAAAACAACTTTTCGTCGGCGGAAAAAAATCGAAAAATACATCTTTCTCAGAATAACATCCCGAATCGAATGAGCCATCGCTCATACTTTTAGTAGACTTGGAACGATTTTTTGCAAGGAGCTCACTTCTCGACTAGACTATCATCCGATTTTGATGAATGATTATTATGGTCCGGGTGACATAAATTACATTTTATACGAATTAAATCAAAATCGCGGATGTTACATCAAAATAAGTGGGGGTTTCTGATTCTTGTTGTTGTCGTATCGAGTGGGATGTCAAATGAATGAGGAGAAAATTCTGAGTTCATAAATATAAATATAGTATAATATTGAATATAAGCAATGATTATAGCAGTCTATGTATGTTTGTATTTACGAATGTTTCACCGTAGCGCCTAAACTACTCATCCGATTTAGATGACTGAGTTGTCAATCGATTCGTTATTATGGCCTGGGTGACATAGGCTATATTTTATACGAATGAAATCAATGTGATGGATGTTACATCAAAAAAAGTAGGGGTCTCCGAAATATTTGTTTCTTTGCTATCGTATCGAGTTGGATGTCAAATGAAATAAATATAAGTATAGTACAATATGAAATTTGACATATACCTATTCTCGGAATTCTTTCTAGAAACTTATGTGATTTGACCATCACTTGTTTCGCGTACGGGACATTCACTTTTCATTAGGTTATTTTTCATTCAGTTAGTGATCTATCAATAGGTGTATGTCATGTAAATACACACTTTCAAAATTTCATAAAAATAATTGATAAATAATTCGTCATTTGTACATTTTAATCGTTTCTCGGTAGGTATTTGTATTTATAATTACCTGATTACATCAAAGCCAAAAGGACAGGTTATGATTTTAGCAGCCTATGTATGTTTGTATTCATTGTAATAAACGATTATTATTAGTTAGGTACACTTAAGTAGTAACGACTCTCAAAACAACAAAATTTAAAAAATGTTTAAAAAACTGTAACCCTACTACGGAAAAAAATAAATATAATGAATGGAAAAAAGTTCCAACTAGGAATAAATAAAATTAACAAAAAAATAAGAAACAAGTTAGGTGCTGATTGCTATCATCGTCTTATTGAGTAAGATAAGTCTTTTGATATGTTAGATATTCCTGTTTATTTAGTTCTTTTGAAGTCTTCTGGCGGTTTCAAATTAATAACATTATAATTCACTTCAAGGATAAAAAAATAAGAAATACGCACGACCACATCATTTGAATTGAATTATAATGTTATTAATGTGAAACTGCCAGACTACCTCAAAAGAACTAAATAAACAGGAATATCTAACATATCAAAAGACTTGTCTTACTCAATATGACGGTGACAGCAATCAGCACCTAACTTGTTTCTTACATTTCAGTTTATTTTATTTATCCCTAGACGGGAAATTATATTACTGCCAGAAACGGAAAGATTGAAAATAAACTGCTTAGCAACGCCATCTCTTTTTTGTTTCATGGTAAATCACTCAAACAAGCAAATTAAGTGTATCTAGTAGGCTACCTTCATAATGAATTTGTCTCCAAGAGCCGTGAAGTAAAAGCAGACATGAAGTAAATGCAGCCGTGAAACAAACAGCCAAAAAAGTATCACATAAAAACCGGTAAAACTACATGTTTTGTGACACTCGCCTAAAAAAAATACATTAATTCAGCTTTTTATAATTTATAGATGTTGTATTCAAGTTATATTTGAGCAAGATTGATTGATTCTACTATTGATGCTTTTATCTCTATCACGAGTTAGCAAAACTTTATTAATCTTAGTATTCCAGTTTGAGAAATAACCTAAACATCCCTTGTTGGACAATTGCGAATTTGAAAGAATCATACAAGTCAAACAGAAATTATAGATTTATTGAAATATATCGACAGTATTCAACAGCGATATTTTGATTCTGTTTACAACTCGGGGAAAAATCTTCAAATAAAAGATGTGGAAGCCAGAAAGCTCTATCAAACAATATATCGCACCTTGGCAAGAGTAACAACTCAAAAATGCACAAATTTGAGTTACTCCCAAATTCAGAACAGCAGATTAAAGTTGAAAAATGAAAATTTCTAACAAATGAAGGTACATTTTGCACTAATTGCCTTTTCTAAACTTCTTGAACTTTGATTTCACAATGTAAGTGAACTTGAGGCGTACCTTAAAATAATGTTTTCTTCGTTGTGACGTTATTCTCGCCGAGGTGCTATATAGTTTGTTAAAACTGATATGAAAATTGGAGATTTTTGAATTTTTTATCGCTTCTTGTTGTACCGCAGTAACTTCTCTCTTTGCTTCTTCTCGCACTGTGTCAACTTCTCCTCCCAGCTGCAATTTTTACCTCGGTTCCCTGGAACATTTGCTCGAAAAATGGTTTCTGTTGCTCTCGTGGTTCCTTCTCCTCTTGTTTTCCTCTTGCTTTTCTCTCAGTCGGCGTTTCTCCTCCTCTTGTTTTTCTATTCGTTTTCCTTTTCGCATTCGCTTCTCTTGCTCAGCACACAGTTGCTTGATCTCCATATCGTCGTTGGGTGTATTTCTCGTGTTGTCCGTTATTTGTTGCCAAGTATTTTCCCTTCTGACAACAACTGTTACGAAGCTGGGGTCCGTCTCAACTGAAATACTTGACTAATTATTGTCCGTTTACGTATACCAATCACACAATCACAATTCACTGCCGTTCCCTCTCCGGAACGGGAACTAATAGTCGCTCGCACACGATGCATTATATATAATTCACTAGAAAATTCCCGAACTTTCGAGAGCCCGCGATATGACGTAACCACGCGTGAACTATTGAAACGGCAAACATTGGTGAAGTGTATTTGTGGAGCAAACAATATTTTCTGTGCAGCCACTAATAATTTGATAATAATACATCTACACCCCTCCAAGGAGCTGTTGGACCTTGACGTGGTGGAGGGGCTCAGTAGCTATGGTGATTCTGAGAGCGATGCCGGCGGGAGTATCACACTCCTGGTAGGGCCACCCATGCCGGTGAGGTCGATTATGAGTAGTGAAGCCAAGGACAGCTCAACAGGAGTAAACCTGCAAAAATCCGTAATCTAAGGTGGAAGACATCGTGCTGACAGATCAATGGCTACACGTAGATAGTCGCTAACGATTCCCTGTGAGCCCAGACGAAACTCACATGTACTTCAGTCCCTCTGTGGTAAGGGAGCACTGCCACAGTTGATATATTTTTCTGCCCTACTCGTGGGAATTGTATGGATAATCTACCAATTCAAAAAGAGGTGTCTCCCTCTTTAAATAGAGACAACCCCAGTACGAACCAGGAAAAGGCGGTAGCCCCCCGGTTTTTGGTCGTAAAAAGAATAGAGGGCGACTTTTCCAAAGTCAGCCCATTTGTTATTGAAAAATCCCTGAAATATATTTGCGGAACCCTGAGAATGATAAGAAAAACTAAAGAAGGTCTGATACTGGAAACTGTTTCTGCAGCCCAGAGTAGAAAACTCCTTAATACCCATAGATTACAAGATATGGATATCGAAGTAAGTCCCCATAAGACTCTTAATGAGTCGAGAGGTGTTGTACATTGCCCCGATTTGATGAACTGTTCAACGGAAGAAATTTTAAACGAAATAAGTAGCCAAGGCGCACTAGCTGTATACAGAATGAAAGTGATACGAGCCAGCTGACAGATACCCCAAACCACATTTTAACATTTAACACCCAATTCTACCTAGAACAATAAAAATTGTCTTTTACTCGCTGGAAGTGAGATTGTATATCCCATCCCCACTGAGATGTTTTCGATGCCAAAAATTTGGACATACCTCACTCAGATGTCAAGAAAACCAAATTTGTGTATGTGGAAAACCCCTACACGAGGGTAATTCATGCGAACAACCTATTGTCTGTGTTAACTGCAAAGGCAAGATCGAATACATGCCCAGTCTATAAACAGGAAATGGCCATCCAAGAGATGGAAGTGAAAGAAAAAATCTCTTTCTCGGAAGCGAGAAAGAGAGTAATCATCAACACTCCATCACCTGGGGTTAGCTACGCTCAAGCAGCAAACAAACCAGCAATCGACATCTTTACCTTGGTTGAAGAACTCTCCCCGCTAATAATCAAAGCCGTTATCGACCAGATGAAAACCATCAATTTACCACCTCCTCCATCCACCTCTACTACCTTTCCCCCACTCATAGACACCAGACAAAGATTAACTAGCAATCTGAGTCTGAGAAGAGGAAAAAACTGTCATGCTCATCAGAGGACGACACGCCGTGCTCCGCCTCTGACGAAACAACATCCTCTCATAACAAAATAGTAAAAAAGAAAAAAGGATGGCAAAAAGGAAGGCCCAGAACGATAACACCATGAAAGCTGTGATATTCTGACTATGTCCACTGCCATACTCCATACATCAATCGTTGTTTTTAATATAATTTAACATATAGTCTTAATAATAAATATTACTTTCCATAATGGTCTCACAAACCAATATCATTCAATGGAACTGTAACGGCCTCCACTTACACCTCCCTGAATTACAATTGATTAAAAACAATCTCAACCCAATTGCTTTCGTACTACAAGAAACACACCTAAGACCAGAGGAAAACTTCAATCTGAGAGGCTACCAATCTTATCGTAGCGACGTCGCCCCAAATAATAGAGCAAGGGGTGGGGTAGCAATATACCTCAAAGACCACATCTCGGCAAACGATATAAGACTAAACACTCGACTACAGGCAGTTGCTATACATTTACAAACCCCTAGGAAACTGACCATATGCTCCATATATCTTCCAGACGACCACTGGCATACCCTTGAAATTAGAAATATCCTACAACAACTCCCCGAACCGTATATAATTATGGGTGATTTTAATGCACATTCTACGTTGTGGGGTTCTCCCATGAGCGACCCCCGAGGTAGACGCATCGAGAACATCCTCGATAATGAGAATATTACCATTTTAAATTCAGGAGAAGCAATTCATTTCAGTGCACGGTCCTCCTCCCTCTCTTCAATAGATCTCACGATGTGTACCCCAAATATTGCCCCAATTCTAACTTGGAAGCCACTTGATGACCTGCACTCTAGTGACCACTTTCCTATACAATTAACAATTGATATTCCACCTCAACAAATCAGCGTTGGAAAGAAGTGACTGATGAAGAAAGCTAACTGGGAGGAATACTCACAACTGGTATCCATCCCGGATCCTGAGCTCTACGAAGAGACTGACCACGCTGTAGAAGCTATAACATCCTCTATTGTGAATACTGCACACTTGTCCATACCTAAATCGAATGGTATCAGATCTTCAAAAGCGGTCCCATGGTGGAACGAAAATATTAAACAAGCAATAAAAGATAGAAAAGGGGCCCTCAAAACCTTTCGAAGATCCCCATCCCCGGAGAATCTGGTGGTATTCAAAAAACTGAGAGCACGTGCGCATAGGCTAATTAAAGAGAGTAAAAGAACCTCCTGGGAGAAATATGTGTCTTCTTTAGCTGCGGATACTCCTGTTTTGGAGGTCTGGAGGAGAATAAGGTCTTTCTCGGGAAAAAACTTCTACAACTCCCCCCAAGCTTTAGTAGTGAATGATACTATGATAACTACTGATCAGGAGATGAGTGAAGCCTTTGCCGACCATTATGAATCTGTGAGCAGCTCACTTAACTACGACCCGGATTTCCGAATGATTAAGGCTATAGAAGGAATGCGAACAGTTGATTTTGAAACTGATACGAGTTTGTACTACAATGACCCCTTTAGCCTCCATGAACTAGATTTTGCACTAAGCTCCTGTAAGGAAAGCGCTCCTGGATATGATGATATAACGTACGCCATGATACAACACCTAGCTCCTAACTACAAAAACAACCTCCTGAAATTATATAATAAAATATGGACATCGAAAGTATATCCTGGAAAGTAGCCATAAACCTATCCTATCCCTATCCCAAAAAACAATGGCATGTCTACGGACCCAAAGCAATATCGGCCAATCTCATTAACCTCATGCCTAGGCAAGATCTTTGAAAAAATGATAAATGTCAGACTAACCTGGGTACTGGAATCGAATTCATTATTATAAAAGTTCCAAGTAGGCTGTCGTCGGAATAACTCAAGCACTGACGCCTTGATTGCAATTGAGTCAGAAATTCGGAAAGCATTTGATGGAAGAGAACACCTCGTAGCTGTCTTTTTGGATCTTCAGAAGGCTTACGATATGACCTGGAGGGATGCGATAATAAAACAACTCCATCTACTTGGACTTCGGGGTACTTTGCCAATGATAGTGAATAGCTTCCTTCTTGATAGATTCTTTCCAGTGAGATCTGGTAGCGATTTGTTATCTCGAAGGCTACTAGAAAACGGTATACCACAAGGATCCATCCTAAGCGTAACTCTTTCCTCAATTGCTATCAACGCACTCATTGAGAACCTACCCAACTCCATAAATGCCGTGCTTTATGTGGATGACCTCACCATCTATGGTCGACATTCTTCAATGCATAATTTAAATAACTCTCTTCAAGAGGAACTGAATAGACAACAAGAAATGGCAAGATTGCGTGGCTTCAAATTTTCTCCCTCAAAATCCCATGTCGTCCATTTCTGTAGGTTGAGATCCCCACATATCGAAGCCCGCCTTTTCTTAGATGACCAACGTATATCAACTAAAGCTGAAACGAAATTATTGGGCATAATATTCGACCAAAAGCTCACGTGGAAACCACACAAGATGCCGTAAAGCCATCAACATCATGAAATGTATAGGAAGTATAGAGAAATATCACTAAAAGTATACCAAGCACTTGTCCAAAGCAGAATAAAAAACACTGCAATCCGCATTGCAACAGGAGCCTTCAAGGCGAGCCCTATACAATCAATCCTATGTGAATCCTCTACTATGCCCCTCAAAATCCGCAGAGAAATGCAAACCTTAACTGGCGGTACCTAGTGACAGAAAGAAACACTCCGAAAATCTCCCACCTCGATAGGTTTCTAAATAAAAGATTCCTTCTCAGTAGGAGTGGCAAGCCCGTCTAGCATATAGTGAGAGAAAAGTGCCATGTGAGGTGGGAGATTTTCGGAGTGTTTCTTTCTGTCACTAGGTACCGCCAGTTAAAGTTTATCTTTTCCGGCGTACCTATAGGTGTTACAAGATCGATGATGGTTTGTTTACGTTGTGTCTCACTTCAGCCAGAGTTCTTTGGACCTTTGGCTGGTTGACTACTCCGTACTGATGGGGGCCAAGAAGCCTGAAACCGGTATGCGGATTGTTAGGTGAACACGACATAAATTAAACATAATCGAGCTTATCAGAAAGAAACATTTGCATTCAATGTCCATTGATATTATATGGAAGTATGCATGGATTTTCAGGTGAATATCATTCAACGTTCTGCGTGGTATTTGCCAGGAAAGTAGTTGTTTTTTCACCTGAGATCTACCTTTCTCTGGTTCAATTTTATATTGAATCCTTTATGTGAAGAAAACCGTTTAAATTCTGTTTTTTCTATTCATTCCACTTCACATGGCACTTATCTCTCACTATATGCTAGACGGCTTGCCATTCTAGAAGGAATCTTTATTTAGAAACCTATCGAGGTGGAGATTTTCGAGTGTTTCTTTTTTGTCACTAGGTACCGCCTGTTAAAGTTTACCTTTTCTGGCGTACCTATAGGTGTTACAAGATCGATGATGGTTTGTTTACGTTGTGTCTCACTTCAGCCAGAGTTCTTTGGACCTTTGGCTGGTTGACTCCTCCGTACTGATGAGGGCCAAGAAGCCTGAAACCGGTATGCGGATTGTTAGGTGAACACGACATAAATTAAACATAATCGAGCTTATCAGAAAGAAACATTTGCATTCAATGTCCATTGATATTATATGGAAGTATGCATGGATTTTCAGGTGAATATCATTCAACGTTCTGCGTGGTATTTGCCAGGAAAGTAGTTGTTTTTCACCTGAGATCTACCTTTCTCTGGTTCAATTTTATATTAAATCCTTTATGTGAAGAAAACCGTTTAAATTCGGTTTTTTCTATTCATTCCACTTCACATGGCACTTATCTCTCACTATATGCTAGACGGGCTTGCCTACTGAGAAGGAATCTTTTATTTAGAAACCTATCGAGGTGGGAGATTTTCGAGTGTTTCTTTTTTGTCACTAGGTACCGCCAGTTAAAGTTTATCTTTTCCGGCGTACCTATAGGTGTTACAAGATCGATGATGGTTTGTTTACGTTGTGTCTCACTTCAGTCAGAGTTCTTTGGACCTTTGGCTGGTTGACTACTCCCGTACTGATGAGGGGCCAAGAAGCCTGAAACCGGTATGCGGATTGTTAGGTGAACACGACATAAATTAAACATAATCGAGCTTATCAGAAAAAACATTTGCATTCAATGTCCATTGATATTATATGGAAATATGCATGGATTCTCAGGTGAATATCATTCAACGTTCTGCGTGGTATTTGCCAGGGAAGTAGTTGTTTTTCACCTGAGATCTACCTTTCTCTGGTTCAATTTTATATTGAATCCTTTATGTGAAGAAACCGTTTAAATTCGATTTTTCTTCATTCCACTTCACATGGCACTTATCTCTCACTCATGCTAGACGGGCTTGCCCTCCTACTGAGAAGGAATCTTTCATTTAGAAACCTATCGAGGTGGGAGATTTTCGGAGTGTTTTTTCTGTCACTAGGTACCGCCAGTTAAAGTTCATCTTTTCCGGCGTACGTATAGGTGTTACAAGATCGATGATGGTTTGTTTACGTTGTGTCTCACTTCAGCCAGAGTTCTTTGGACCTTTGGCTGGTTACTCCCGTACTGATGAGGGCCAAGAAGCCTGAAACCGGTATGCGGATTGTTATGAACACACATAAATTAAACATAATCGAGCTTATCAGAAAAAAAAACATTTGCATTCAATGTCCATTGATATTATATGGAAGTATGCATGAATTTTCAGGTGAATATCATTCAACGTTCTGCGTGGTATTTGCCAGGAAAGTAGTTGTTTTTTCACCTGAGATCTACCTTTCTCTGGTTCAATTTTATATTGAATCCTTTATGTGAAGAAAACCGTTTAAATTCTGTTTTTTCTATTCATTCCACTACACATGGCACTTATCTCTCATTTGACTATGTTTAATACATTCCGGAACAATTGTAGCAGGTCATACAAGTTTATAGAATTAAAAAAAAAAGAAAAACATAGAGGTACAATGGAGCAAATACATTAAAATTTGATGAGCCATATTTTCAGATGGATACAAATGAGATAAAAAACATATAATAATACCTTAAGTAATTATGAATAGGCATATGAGATCAGTCCGGTCATTTCAACATTTCCAGGGTTTCCGGGAATTGAAAATTAAGATATTCTTGCGTGGAATAGAAGTCATGTGGACGGACTATAACGTACAAGTCAAACTAAATAAAAGCTTGTAAAAATCAAAATGTCTCAAAATGTTCAACGCAGTCAGTATAAAAATCTCGAAAATCCCCTTATTGCAAGATCATGATGCAACGATTTTAACAAAAATGTGCCTACTAAAAAGTATTTGTTTTATATACCTCATATTTTTCCAAATAAAAATTCAAAAAGGTAGATTTTAGTTTTCTCAACCACTAGGTTTATTAGCGAAGGAACATCACATACTAAAACAAAAATCATATGTTTTAAAACACAATATATAAATATAAATACGGCAAGATATTCATATAGTGTTGAGAAATACAATATAAGACTGAAAATTACAATTTTAATCTCAATGTCAGTTTGGAATTTGGTGGTTTATTCTCTCTTGATTGTGGAGTAGACAATTCCAGAGAATATGTTTTATTGTTATCTGGGTTTTGCAAATATCGCATACGGGTTCAGGGGAGTGTGCTATGAGGTGTTCGTGGA